>OY856415.1:230873753-230946253 GCA_963693085.1 Alisma plantago-aquatica | reverse complement strand
CATGTTTTGGGCTAACCCTCTTTGCTTTTCTTATGAAAGGTGCTTAGAACCTTAATCTAATCTCTCTAGATGTTTTGATATCATGTGACAAGCTCATGTTTCTAGTTTGGTCCCGTTTAGATGCTGTTTGAGCAATGTTTGCTTGCTTTGGACCAAAGTGCAATTTACCCAAAGTAAGGGGTTATATTGCAACATGTCACATTTAAAGCATGCCTTTAGTTCTCTTGAATCATTAGAAAGAGAATGATGATGTGGGGCGCCTTGTGGAGGACCTATGTTCCAAGTTTGAGCTTGGTTGGTTGATGCTTGTGCTTTATGTGCTAGTTTTGGTGTAAATTGCAAATTACCCAATGTGGAGGGTCAATATGCAATTTATCAGATCTAGAGTCTTCTTGCTTCTATTTGGCATCATCGATAATGTGGATGGAAGTAGGGCCGCCTTGTTTGGATGGATGATGTTCTTGGAGAGGAACGTGTGTTGCTTCTTGGACCATGGAGCTTCGTGCCTTTCATGGAGATCCTCTTAAGGAGGGTTACATAATTCTTAACTATCTCTATTATGTTCACCTTCCTTATGTGCACATATTGGTTCTTGTAATTAATTTGGTACCTTTCTCCATGATAGTTTTATATATGGAATTTGGGATCTGATCTATTGGAAATGGTTATGTTTTATTACTGTCTTATTCTTGTTTATCTTGTGCATAACGGTTTTGGGTGATTTGAGGTTGAAGATGAACCACCCGATAGGGTGCCTGCACGATACAATGGTTGCACGATATAGTGCCTTACCCATTAGGTCTTGTTTTGGTTTTTGGCACATGAATGATATCCCTTGGACTTGAGAGGTGAGCCATGCTCTAGTAGCTTGGGCAAAACCCCTCTCTCTCCTTGGTTGATGAAGGGTGAACCTATGGTCTAGGTGTTTGGACGTTAGGTTGAGTTGGTTGATACCTAGTTGGACCTTTGACCGATGTGAAGTTTTGATCTTTAGTGGTGAGTTGATGGTCTACCTTTGTTGCATGACATGCTCTTGGGGTTGAATCCTTGGATGATATCTTGGGCATTATGACGATGATCCCTTTGATGGTTTAGAAAACCAATAAGCTAATCCTTTGGGTGGGCGATAGCCCCAGATGTAGTTCCTTGGATGATAAGGTTGCTCTAACCCTAGGTGACTAATAGGTGGTGTTCTTGGGCGTTATGGGTGGTTGGCACCTTGTAGACCCCTCACCCGATATGGTGTTTGATAGATGAGTTAGTTAGGTGTTGCACGATATGATGAGTTGGTCATTATGAGGTGTTGGTAAATATGGCCTTGTTGGCTGTGCACGATTCTTTGGGTGTGAACCCTATTCTTGTTTGAGCTTTTGAGTGATGCTCACATCCCTTCCCGATATGCCTTCGTGAAGATCATAACTCGACACCCTATCCTGCCCGACACACACCCATAAAGGTATTAGCCGATATCATAAACCCTAACCCGAGATAAGCATGTAGTGTATCTACTAGTTGGGCGACACAATGGATCAAGTGCTTGGCCGATACCCTATTTAGGGATGTGATGTCTTGGCCGATATGCTTTGCCCAACACATGCTTCCCTTTTGGTTGGTTAACCAGCATGAGGTTGATTGCTTAGATGGTTCCAGGGTTGAAGGCTTGGCCGATACATGTGTTGAACTTGGGCGGTATAGAATCTTGGATGATGTAAGTTGAGCTTTGAACGAAATGATGCCTTGAGAGGCACTGGTGTAATGTGATGAACTCAGGGATTGATATCCCATGATGATGTGTAATGATGAAGCCTTGAGAGGCAGTAGCACTATGAGACGATGTGAGGGATTTATATCCCATGGCAATGTGATGATTGTTGAGGGCAATGGAAATAGCAGTAGCAATATAACACCAATGTAATGAATCTCATGTTGTTCATGTTTTTTTATGTAGTTGCTTAATACAACTTGATTGCCCCAACAATCTACTTAAAATGCATTAACTAATTACAGATGAATCTATTATGTAGTTTGCTCTGGCCATAGACTCATCATCGTCAGTAGTTGGTGGTGGTGAAACAGGTTCTCCTGCGGTTAACCTGGAAGCGCATATTATTGAATATGTGTGGTTTCTCCTAGCCGAAAATGAGGAGGTTAGAGTGCAACTTCGGTTTTAAACTCCAGAGCACGGTTTCAGGCCCGTAGCTCAATATGTTGGAGCATGGTGAACAGGTCCATGACTCAGGATGTGTGATGAGAGAGCATGAATGTGTTCATGGCTCAGAGCACGGTGAATATGCCTATGGCTCGATTTCACTAGCGCTGATACCTGTACCAAGGTGGGCTAGGCAGAGGGTAGCCTGACCCTGTGGCTGAGGCCACTTAAGCATGAGACTACGGTCCTGCTTGTGTTGCACTCATGCACTGACCACGAGGTGGGGAGGTCGTGAAGTTCGGTTCTTCCATTGACCTTTTATGGCACCGACTTGGGTTTCGCAACCAAAGGTTGGATTTGAGCGGTACGGCTCACTTCATCAGGGCATAATAATTCGTAATCAAGTCGTATAGTATCCTGCTTAGGGCAAATACGGAACATTGGTTGAGGCCTTGTTTGTACAAGTTGATCTAGTTATAATCTGTAGTTTATCATATGAACCTTATATCATGTGATGAGTTATTATAAAGCTTATTTTGTCAATCATGTTCCATAAAGAGTACCTGGTTATAGGCCTCATAGATATCTTGGTAAGATTGGTGGTAAGATTAGCCCTGCTCAGTATGCTGCTCTTATAATCTTCTTATATCAATTATCTATGATCATAATAAAGCTGGTAGATGGTTATGTTTTTAGCTGGGACTGTGTGTCTCACCCTGCTGGTTAATAACCCTTTTTAGGTGGACGTGCCTGGCGAGATGAAGATCATGTGGCTACGGATGATATGTAGAGGTATCATACCTGGTGGGATAGATAGTGTCTAGCAGTAGAGTCCTATGTGTCGTCCCTGTACACTCAGGTCTTCGGAAAAGCTTTTTGATGTTTCTTGTATAATGAGCGATGTACGGTTTTCAGTATGTATCTTGATGTAAAGCATCATGGCAAATAGTTATTTCATGTAACGAGATGATGGGAAATTATGTTGTAGCACCTTGGAAATACGCTATGAAATGAGAAGTGTTGGCTCAGATATTATATGTTTCATCTTGTGGTACTTATTGTAAATCAGTTTTAATTTCCCGTGTTTTTCGGTAATCCACTGGTTAGCATGTAATCATGTTTTGTTGTGGATGGGTGTTATAGTATTTGGTATCAGAGCTCTAGGTTCGCCGAGTCTACAGGGACACTAGGATTGGGATTAGGATGGTGTCTAAGGTTGGACCGTGACATAATATGTGGTGCATACTACCTAATCTCAGTACTTGATACCCTGGCCAGGTATTCAAATATTGAAGACAAAGGTAAATGTGGAGCCTTAGATTGTTTCATCCTTGATTACTTTGATCAAGTAGTCATTCTGGAGAAATCTAAAGAGCATAACAAATCAGGAATATAATGCTAATACCTTCATCTTGTTATAAAGGGAGTTGATGAATGCACCATAACCTCTTTATACATGGATGCATGATAATCAAAAGAGGAAGTAAAGGTTCTATGAAACCTAAATCTATATAAGTATATGATGGGATAAGTTCTTGAAACCATAATCCCAAGAGATATTCGTGACAAAAGACAGATTAACCTATGATCACAAGGTAAGTTAAAACATAAAACTTACACGAGATGAAGAAAATACCTAAAAGAAAAAATAAAGTTAGAAGAAAGAGGAGAAAAAGTGATGAGTAAACAAGATGGAACCTGAGATAATCTCAGACCAACCAATGAACGTAAGAAAAAATGAGAAAGTATAAAGTACAAATTCGTGATAAGAAAGAGAAAACTAAGGGGATGATCCCTGTTCAATAAAGAATTTGTGAAGAACAACGACCTTTTTCACAAAGAGAAAATAAAAATATGATGTAATCAGAAAATAATCATGAGTATGATGAAACAACAACAAGAGAAGAAGGATAATAACACATAATGGTCTTGATGATTCCTGTGCTAAATGCAAGGAACCCAAGAAGAAATGAGATAAAACTAGATGGAACAAGGTTTATCGATGCTTAAACGATTGGAAAACTTATGTAAGGATTAAAGAAAGTGATAATATGCTCCCCTTTGATATGAAACCATAGGTGTCGATGGGATGATGGGAGGAGTTTGTTCCTTTGTGTTCCTTCCTTCTGAGGGAATGGCTGTCAAGTGGACCTTGTGTCACTTGATATGGATGCTTTTAGAGTGATCTCTGGTTGGATCCTTCAGAAAGTATCAGCTGATCTTGAACTTTAGTTTCCAAGATAGAGATATTTGTGATAGATGATGAAAATAGGATCCTCTTAACATGTTTTGAACCTGTGACAACGGTAGACTAAAGAAGATATGGAAGTGATGAGTTTTGACTCAAGAGATGGATACCAAGGTAAGGAAAACTAATATATGAGAACATGCCTTCTGTAAAAGGTTAAGAATCAAGATACCTAGATCGTAGAAGTAAGAAGGTGAACCGTCTAGATATATCATCCTTGACCTTGAACCCACAAGCTGGAAGCTTACTTTGGAGTTTGAATCTATGTGGTGACCCTTGAGGCAGTAGATCAGCATCACGAAGGAACGCTGATAAGGATAAGCAAGTGAGGACTGGATGGTTTGATCAGGCAGCAGATGGCAACAGGCAACAGTCAGATCTTGTGGCATAAGCTGGCTAAAAACGGTAGTATGACCAGTGTGTGGTGGCAGGTTGAATGGAGTCACTCCATTCTGATTTGTCTTCTTCTTGCCTCTTATCTGCTCTAGTTGATCCAGTTCAGGATGTACCCTCCTTTGAGTGCTTGTTGTACGTTTGGCAGATATTTCCTTCATGTTAGTCAGAAGAGAGATAACTTGTTGTCGAGCACCTTGTTGATGACCTGGTTGTGCAGGATGAAGTATACTTTCCTCCATATCCTTTCTCTTCCTGGATGTGACAGTCGGGTGAAACCCTTTCCGTGTGACATGTCAAGGATCGTTATAACCCTGGGAATGGATATCCTTGGAAAGGTGTGAAGTTGTCTCAGATGGAGAGGTTGGCTTTGGTTTGATCCGACCAAGTGCCTATAGTGTGGCTACCATATGTTAGGGGCTTATGCTCCGCATAAACATGACATCGGAAGGTATGCACCCAAGGGAAAGAAATGTTGTAAGTTCATCTTGGGAAAGTTCATCTAGTTGAGCCTGATTCCTTGGAATACTCCTAGCTAAGTTTCGAGTAACGAAAGATCCAGGCGGGATGTGCAGCAGTTAGAGATGGACGAACAAGGGTTGGGAATCTTTTCCTGACCAATTGAGATAGTGCATATCTTTTACCATCCGAGTTGGTACTCGTTATGCTCTTAGGAGCTGACATGAACACATGATAGGCTTGAAACCGAGGTGATATAATTGCTGATAACCAAGATGTTTAACTCCTTTTCATGTTCATCCTTAAGTGATGCATAGTGAGGTGCCTTATGAGCCCTGTCTTGTGCATACATGTGTTTTGTAGAGTATGTATCTTGTGATAACCTCTTCTGAGAAAGATCCCCCTTGAGTAGAGACATCCTTGTGAAAAAAAAGGAACAGTTGAAACATATATAGCAGAAAGATAGTGATACAAGTTATCCAAAGCTTAAGTGCCAAGCTTGTGAGATCAGAGTAGCACAGCAGAAATGTAACGAGGAATGTGATACATTAGTATAAGGAACTGATACCTGAACAATGCAAGTTGCATGTGATGTTCAGTATCTAAGAGAGTTACCAGACAAAGGATGATGTGAGACCGAGGGTTGAGTCTATGACCAGTACAAGGAAACCCTGAGTGGCTCTGGGAGAAGATTAAGAATGTTGGACACATATTTGTAACACCTAGGAGCTTTGCGGAGTTGTATTATGTGATGCGTGAGTAACACCCGTCTTCTTTCCGCTCGGGATTTCGGGGACGAAATCCTTGTTAGGGGTTTATGTCTTGTAAGGACCCTGACCCATGTTTTGGGATAACCCTCTTTGCTTTTATTATTAAATGTGCTTAGAACCTTAATTTAATCTCTCTAGATGTTTTTATATCATGTGACAAGCTCATGTTTCCAGTTTGGTCCCGTTTGGATGTTATTTGAGCAATGTTTGCTTGTTTTGGACCAAAGTGCAATTTAGCCAAAGTAAGGGGTTATATTGCAACATGTCACATGTAAAGCATGCCTTTAGTTCTCTTGCATCATTAAAAAGATAATGATGATGTGGGGCGCCTTTTGGAGGACCTATGTTCCAAGTTTGAGCTTGGTTGGTTGATGCTTGTGCTTTATGTGCTAGTTTTGGTGTAAATTGCAAATTACCCAAAGTGGAGGGTCAATATGCAATTTATCAGATCTATAGTCTTCTTGCTTCTGTTTGGCATCATCTAGAATGTGGATGGAAGTATGGGTGCCTTGTTTGGATGGATGATGTTCTTGGAGAGGAACGTGTGTTGCTTCTTGGACCATGGAGCTTCGTGCCTTTCATGGAGATCCTCTTAAGGCGGGTTACATAACTCTTAACTCTCTCTATTATGTTCACCCTCCTTATGTGCACATGTTGGTTCTTGTAACTAATTTGGTACCTTTCTCCATGATAGTTTTATATATGGAATTTGGGATCTGATCTATTGGAAATGGTTACGTTTTATTACTGTCTTATTCTTGTTTATCTTGTGCATAATGGTTTTGGGTAATTTGAGGTTGAAGATGAGCCACCCGATAGGGTGCCTGCACGATACAATGGTTGCACGATATAGTGCCTTGCCCGTTAGGTCTTGTTTTGGTTGTTGGCACATGAATGATATCCCTTGGACTTGAGAGGTGAGCCATGCTCTAGTAGCTTGGGCAAAACCCCTCTCTCTCCTTGGTTGATGAAGGGTGAACCTATGGTCTAGGTGTTTGGACATTAGGTTGAGTTGGTTGATACCTAGTTGGACCTTTGACCGATGTGAAGTGCTGATCTTTAGTGGTGAGTTGATGGTCTACCTTTGTTGTGCGACATGCTCTAGGGGTTGAATCCTTGGATGATATCTTGGGCGTTATGGCGATGATCCCTTTGATGGTTTAGGAAACCAATAAGCTAATCGTTTGGGTGGGCGATAGCCCTAGATGTAGTGCCTTGGATGATAAGGTTGCTCTAACCCTAGGTGACTGATAGGTTGTGTTCTTGGGCGTTATGGGTGGTTGGCACCTTGTAGACCCCTCGCCCGATATGGTGTTTGATGGATGAGTTAGTTAGGTGTTGCACAATATGATGAGCTGGTCCTTATGACGTGTTGGGCAATATGGCCTTGATGGTTGTGCACGATGCATTGGGTGAGAACCCTATTCTTGTTTGAGCTTTTGAGTGATGCTAGCATCCCTACCCGATATGCCTTGGTGAAGATCATAACTCGACACCCTAGCCTGCCCGACACACACCCATGGAGGTCTTGGCCGATATCATAAACCCTAAACCGAGATAAGCATGTAGTGTATGTGCTAGTTGGGCGACATAATGGATCAAGTGCTTGGTCGATACCCTGTTTAAGGATGTGATGTCTTGGCCGATATGCTTTGCCTGACACATGCTTCCCTTTTGGTTGGTTAACCAACATGAGGTTGATTGCTTAGATGGTTCTAGGGTTGAAGGCTTGGCTGATACATGTGTTGAACTTGGGCGGTATAGAATCTTGGACGATGTAAGTTGAGCTTTGAACGACATGATTCCTTTAGAGGCACTAGTGTAATGTGATGAACTCAGGGATTGATATCCCATGATGATGTGTAATGATGAAGCCTTGAGAGGCAGTAGCACTATGAGATGATGTGAGGGATTTATATCTCATGGCAATGTGATGATTGTTGAGGGCAATGGAAATAGCAGTAGCAATATAACACCAATGTAATGAATCTAATGTTGTTCATGTTTTTTTATATAGTTGCTTAATACAACTTGATTGCCCCAACAATCTACTTAAAATGCATTAACTAATTACAGATGAATCTCTTATGTAGTTTGCCCTGGCCATAGATCCATCATCGTCAGTAGTTAGTGGTGGTGAAATAGGTTCTCCTGTGGGTTAACCTGGAAGCGTATATTATTGAATATGTGTGGTTTCTCCTAGCCGAAAATGAGGAGGTTAGAGTGCAACTTCGGTTGTAGACTCCAAAGCGTGGTTTCTGGCCCGTAGCTCAATATGTTGGAGCATTGTGAACAGGCCCATGACTCAGGATGTGTGATGAGAGAGCATGAATGCGTTCATGGCTCAGAGCACGGTGAATATGCCCGTGGCTCAGTTTCACTAGCGTCGATACATGTACCAAGGTGGGCTAGGCAGAGGGTAGCCTGACCCTGTGGTTGAGGCCACTTAAGCATGAGACTGCGGTCCTGCTTGTGTTGCACTCATGCACTGACCACGAGGTGGGGAGGTCATGATGTCTGATTCTTCCATCGACCTTTTATGGCACCGGCTTGGGTTTCGCAACCGAAGGTTGGATTTGAGCGGTACGGCTCACTTCCTCAGGGCATAATAATTCATAATCAAGCCGTATAGTATCCTGCTTAGGGCAAATACAGAACATTGGTTGAGGCCTTGTTTGTACAAGTTGATCTAGTTATAATCTACAGTTTATCATATGAACCTTATATCATGTGATGAGTTATTATAAAGCTTATTTTTTCAATCATGTTCCATAAAGAGTACCTGGTTATAGGCCTCATAGATATCTTGGTAAGATTGGTGGTAAGATTAGCTCTGCTCAGTATGCTGCTCTTATAATCTACTTATATCAATTATCTGTGATCATAATAAAGTTGGTAGAGGGTTATGTTTCTCGCTGGGACTGTGTGTCTCACCCCGCTGGTTAATAACTCTTTTAAGGTGAACGTGCCTGGCGAGATGAAGATCATGTGGCTACGGATGATATGCAGAGGTATCGTACTTGGTGGGATAGATAGTGTCTAGAAGTAGAGTCATATGTGTCATTCCTGTACACTCAGGTCTTCGGGAAAGTTTTTCGATGTTTCTTGTACAATGAGCGATGTACGGTTTTCGGTATGTATCTTGATGTAAAGCATCATGGCAAACAATTATTTCATGTAACGAGATGATGATAAATTATGTTGTAGCACCTTGGAAATACGCTATGAAATGAGAAGTGTTGGCTCAGATATTATACGTTTCATCTTGTAGTACTTATTGTAAATCGGTTTTAATTTCCCGTATTTTTCGGTAATCCGCTGGTTAGCATGTAATCGTGTTTTGTTGTGGATGAGGTGTTACAGTTATTGTGTTATGCACTTTGTCATGTCCTATGATTGAGAAAACATGTAACTTTATCTCACTATTTTGTTGAAAATAAACACCCGTGGGTAGTCAAGTGATGCAATTTATTTTTTCAAATGTTTATTAACGAAGTAATTTTTAAATTATTTTTTTAGTCAATTGTTTGAAGATTATTTTGAAAAAATACATACACTTAATGTACTTTTTCATGCATATCTTATATAAATTAGACATCCATAAGTATTCTAGTCAACTTGATTTAATTTTCCAAAACTGATGCATGTTAAATTAAATAATTTTTGCAGTTATTCCTTTGACTCAATTATATGGAGAAACTTATGAGTTGAATAAAGATATCTACCTTTTTATTTGTGTTGAATACATACTCATTGTTCGGGGTACTTTTAGTCAAAATACTTACTACGATTAAACTAATGTTTTATGGAATAGAGATATACATATGTACACACACATAAATCTATATATTGGACTCAGCTGTTTCCATCGGTTCGACCATTAGTGCCTTATGGTGCAGTGACTGTTTTCCAATTTCTCCGATTTAAAATGTTGATGATATCATACTAACATTATTTTGGTTCAACCGTTCGACCACTCTTATTCAATCTAGAGTTCAATCTGGCCCACGTTAACACCATCCGTTCACCAATCTTATTACAAAAACATTGCCTTAAATAACTTCTAAAAGAGCAACTGAAACACGGCTTGATGAGAATGCATTTACTGAAGACGGACGTCAGTTTCACTACAGAATTAGGTTTTCCAACTTTGAGTTGATTATAATATGTCAGAAAATAGCGGGAAAAATACCTGGAAAATGCCTAAATAGCACAGTAGCCTTCAATTATTTACCGGTATAATAGCAACTGGATCTTAATTCTAAAAATAGTCCAATCTTTAGAGAAAACACCAAAATCATTTTGGCTTTTTAGAGGTTGAAAAATGTAAAATTAATTGGAGTTTTTTTCTCAGAATTAGAGCACTTTTGGAAATAAAATATGATTGCTGCTATATTGGTCCGATAACTAAAACAAACCATGCTATACGAGTGTTTTTTCCTATTATATTTTAAAGACGGGATGTTTTGAGAATAAATTACTCTAATGTACAGAAAATAACGTACACAATGAACAAATCAGGCACAGTTGCAATGGAATTGAATCTCGCCTCCTCCTCCCAGATCCCCGAGTCGGCCAAACCCGTTGCGGTGCTCCCAGTGTCCGTCGCAGCTCCGGAACCCAATGCTTGGGACAACCGTCCGGTGCTGTTTCTCAGTGCTTTGTCACGTGACTCACGTCTCGGGCGAGGGGATGGATGCTGCCTGGAAAAGAGCCGTGGCGGTGGCCGTGGCCGCGGTCGGTGTCGAGGTAGCGGGCGTGGGCGTGGGCGTGGGCGTGGACGCGGCTGGCCTAGGAAACTCGCGGCTGAACAAACTCCACCTGCTCCCACCGGTAACAGCGGCAACCTGCTTCAGGAGAAAGGAGAGGTGAAAGAGGATGTGGTTGAGGAGGGCGAGGAGGATCTGGAAGTGTATAGCGGATCTGAAACCGAGTCCGATTTTGTGGACAGCGACTTCGAAGAAGGATTCCAGGAAGAGCTGCAGGAGGAGGAGGACGATCTGGAAGAGGAAGAAGAAGAATTCGGAAGGAGTATAGATGAGCGCGAGGAGATGGATGAAGTCCTGGAAGGGGTACTTGCTGATATGCATGCCGAGCTGGTGTCTTCAATGTACGGTGGCAACCTTGGCGGAGGAAACGGAGGAAGGGGTCGGGGCCGGGGGCGTGGGCGTCCTCGGGGAAGTCCACCAGGACGAGGCCGAGGCTGGTGGTATGGAGGAGGCCGTATGGGTGCCTTAAGCGCAGGGGATTCTACTGCGGAGAGCTACCGGGACGGCGGAGTGGAGATCGCTCCCCGGCGCCGTAGAGGGAGGCCAAGACGTGAGGAATATGACGAAATGGGAAGGCTGAGAAGATTGCCCCGCCTGTACGATGACTCCTGCAAGCGATCCTTCACAGAGAAAAACCTCGGAGAAACGCCTGGCGCCGCCATATCCGTCAAGGTGAACGAGTCCACCAACTGGAACGAACTGCCACAAAGAGAGCCGTGGCTGTCGTCGCAGAAACTGGCGGTGAGGCCCGCCGGCGACGGCGGCGCCGAGGGACTCAGCCGTTTCAATCTTGACCTGGGTGAGGTCGTTGTGTTCGTGAAAGAGCACCTGGGAAAAGAGGTGGACTACTCCGGCGCCGACGGGCAGAGTGGCCTGATAATGGGGTTCATTATAGAGCCCTACGACCCACACCCAAAGCGGTTCAACCCTTGCAACTTATCGGAAAAGACGGAGTGCGAACTGGAGGGCGACTTCGGCGCCGCCAACAAGGATCTATCTCACCATGATGAACCTGCAAGCCGCGGCCGTGGGAGAGGCCGCCGTGGTCGTGGCCGTGGGCGGGGGCGCCGCGGTCGGCCGAGGGGTATCCCCGTCCCTAACCCAGACTGGGACGCGGAAGTCCAAGTCAAGGCCCGGCGTAGAGGAGGGCAGGTGCTGAACCGGTACTACGGGAAAGTGATGCTCTCGCCCATAGGCAAGCTGATACGGTGCCGCCCCTTTTACGGCAGTCAATCCGGGCTGAAGTTTGAGCCCAGCTTTGACGACCAAGATGGTCTTGCAGCAGATGAGGAAAACGCTGCAGGTATTGATGAGGATGGGCATGGAGCTGGGGCTGGGGGCGAGTCTGGGAGCGGAGGGCTTGACGGCGATGGAGAGGGTGAGAATGGTGGAGGGGAGAGGGAAACCGGCAACGGCGATGCTTTTGGAGGTCCGGGAGGAGGAGATGGAATGCCGTAGAGAGTTGAAGAGGCGGTTGTGTGAGGAAAAAGAAGACGAGTGTGTGGCGCCACTTGCATCCATTCTCGCTGTCACTGGCAGAGGCAGCGTCGCTGCGAGGGCTAAGAGCAGGTTTAATCAGATCCAGGTATGGCCACTGCCGCCGCCCCCGCCGTCCTGTCCCAGTTAGGAAGAAGAAGAAGGCGGTTGTATTGGTGACGACTGAGTAATGTTGCTTGTTGGCTGGTGGTAGTATCATGCATCGCATCCTGTCAATTTGATGTTAAATGTAACGCAATAAGTTTTTGTTTTGATGTTCATCTACAAACATTGTCCATAGCTGCATTACAAATTGACTTGGTGTTTTGGTAACAGCGGTTATATATTGACCGGCCTTATCTGACAATATTAAGTCGCTGCCCGAACAATTGCCACAATTTTACCAAACTAAACATAAATGTAACACAACAACTAAATTGTTAGCACATTCGATTAAAAAAAAAATTAGCATACAAATTCGGTATGTTCCTAGTGGCGCGTTCCCAGGACTGCTATAGCGTGCTCTATTAGGAGTTGACAGTTAGGAGTTGAAGAGAGAGTGGCTAGAGAGAGCGTGGATTGGGAGAAGGAGCTACAGGAGAGCGAAAAAAGAATAATTTTATTTTGTTAATAACTTCTAAGTTGTAATGTATTTTTTGATTAAATATAAACTCTTTTCGTTCCTTACAAAATATATGTTATAATGAGACCAACGCCGATATATTTTTGACAAATATGATATACAATCTAAAAGAGGAGAGAAGAAGTGGTTAGAACAAGACAAAAAAAGGAGAGAGAGATCTATTTTGCTGATAATTTCCAACATGCAATGAATTTTTTGATGAAATACAAATTATTAGATTATTTACAAAAGTTACATTCCAACAAGATTAATATCGACAATTTTTTGATAAATATAATAAATAAATAAAAGATATGTTATCTCTGGTGTGATTGTTATCTCTGATCTAATTTATTTTTATCTCTTGTCTAGTTTGTTGTTATCTCTGATACAATTTATTACTATTATAAGAGAGAGATACTACGAGGAATATGAGGGAAGTAATTCCAATACTTTTAATAAATTTAGTTGTTATCTTTAGTCTAACTTGTTGGTAATCTCTGGTCCATTTGTTTTTATCTCTGGACCAATTTGTTGTTATTCTAGTCTAATTTTTTCTGTTATTTCCAATTCAATTTGATATCTTTGGTTCAATTTGTTGTTCTCACTGATCCAATTTGTTATTTTTGTAAGAGAGAGAAAATATGAGGAATAAGAGGGAAATAGTGCAACTAATTTTTTTTAAATTGGTTGTTATCTCCGTTCCAATTCATTGTTATCTTTGGTCTAATTTGTTGCTATCTCTGGTACAATTTGTTGGTTATTTCTGGTCCAACTTATTGTTATCTCCGGTCCATTTTCTTGTTATTTTAATTCCAATCTGTTTTTCTTGTAAGAAAGAGAAAATATGAGGAATAGGAGAGAATAGTGCAACTTATTTTTTAAAAATTAGATGTTATCTTCGGGGTAAATTTATTATTGTCGTTGGTCTAATTTGTTAATATCTCTGATACAATTTATTATTTTTGTAAGAGAGAAAATACAAAGAATATGAGGGAAGTAGTGTTATGTGGATTTCATACCTTGATTCACTTTATAAGCATAGACGTGTTTGTCTTTTACTTTATTATCTTCTTCAATCACATCTTCAAGAACTCCTCTTTTCCTTATTTGTATTCAGATTTAGATTTCATGATGTTGTATCTTTCTCTTATATTTACCAAACATTCAAGTTTTGATAGATAATGATGCAATTCTCATCTTCTTTAAGGTAGGATTGAGATATTCACACCATGATTTCTTATTCGTTATGCTCTTTAGATTGTCTCAAAATGATTACTTTATCAGAGTAATCAGAAGATAACAATCTAAGAGTTCCATAATTACCTTTTCTTCAAAAATTAAATACATGGCCAAGGCACCCAAATACTGAGATTAGGTAGTATGCACCATATTTTTATGTCATATTCCTAACTTAGACATCATCCTAGTCCTAAGTCCTAGTGTCCCTGTAGACTCAGTGAACCTAAAGCTCTGATACCAACTTGTAAGAACCTATTACACTAAACAAGATTACTCAAAACATAAAACACAATCAATCACTAATTAATCACATACCCAAAAAATGGGTAAATTAAAATCAATTTCAACATCAACACCCACTGAAAAACATTTGCATAAGATCCCAACATATTTCTTGTATCCATACTATGCCAAGAATTCGATACGAATTGTTCTATCATCTTATCCACAACATATATATATATATATATATATATATATATATATATATACAGGAGAACAATAATTATATATGCCACAAAACAAGCTTTAATATGCAAACAAAAGTCTGATTTATTTGAAACACCATATACAAACTTTTCCTGCCCGGACCTGAGAGTACAAGGACGACTCTAGGACACACTAGACATCTAATCAACTTTATCAAAGATTCATTACTATAGCTCCTCTTTACTGCCACATGTTTATTTTTGTCACTTCCGATTATTAAAAAAATGTGGTAAACCACAAGGGTGAGACCCATGTCCTAGAAAGAGATATAACCTCCAATAATATTTATTTATTACAACATTTTAAAGTAATTAAACAGTTAAGCAGTTTAATCAGATATAACAAATAAGATAAGCAATATTGATGATTAACAAAATACATAAAGGAGCAGATAATAACTATCATCATTAGCCAGACTATCATCCTTTATCTTGTTGACAATATAAGAAATTCAGTAGCATATGCATATCTAGAATCATGAGCAAGTCTAGTAATGTATCATAGCTAACAACATGAGCATGTCTAATTAGTTTGTACCATTCAAAGTCCAACCGACCCCTATGAAGGGATATTTGGTTCCGTACAAGATCTAGGTGTTGGGTTTTAGGGAAGGCAGATAAGGCAGCGGAAACAAAATTTTTCTCCCCCAAACCCATACCGAAGAAACGCGTCAATGTCTATATAATAGGAAAGGATGGTTTGTGGAATCATACCTTGTCCCGAGGCTTGCTCGTCGACAATACCTCGCGCCTTGCGCAGTCTTCACCTCCAGTCTTGGACGGTGTCTGTGCAGCTCCTGGTCGCACCGGGACTGATGACTCCTCCTCTCACCGGGACTGTCGGGATTGACAGTGTCCTCCTGAGCGGCAGAAACCTCCCTCCTCTGAAGTAGTCCACACGGACCACCTGGAACTCCACACTCCTTGTCCCACAAGGAAGTGGAAGGAGTCGCACCCTCCTATTGACATACTAGTCGCCAACACACTCTCCTGCCTCCAGTTGCAACTGCAGTTGTCCTTCCCTTGCTGCACCTCCCTTTGCGGGAAGCACTTGCTCGGGCTCTCTCTCGGTTACCAAAACCAGAGAGAACGACAACTTTGCAGAGCAACTGGTTGCACTGAGTTGTTCTTTGAGAAGCCCCCAGTACCCCCTATATATAGGAGGGTCATGGGACAGGGTTCTCCATCCCGGGCAATGCGGGACTCAAAATAGGAGTAGATGGGTTCGAGATTTTCCACAAAACAACCAACTCGCAACCTGAACCGATCGTTTCATTTCTGAAACGGTCGGTTGGGACCCATGAGCCGGTCGGTTCACTTTCTGAACCGGTCGGTTCGTGGTCCTGGTCAGTTCCCGATTGACTTTCCAACTTTTGTTTCTAATTGGTATCAAATACCAATCCTTGTTCCAATCAAATTGGGCAAGTGAAACGAAAGGAAAATTCTCACCAATCCGACTTTCCCAACTTGCTCGGTTGCAACAGTTGAACCGATCGTTTCAACACTTGAAGCAATCGTTCACCCTGTCCTTGAGCCGATCGACTCAACACTTGAGTCGAACGGTTCACCAAGCTCAGCCGATCGGTTCATCACATGAGCCGATCAGTTGGGAGTGCAGATTGTGCAGAATCAGTCAATTGCGATTTCAATCAATCTGATACTCTAATCAATCTGTCCAACACCTTGAACACTATGATTTTGAGCTATCAATCAATTGAGTATTTAATTGAACTACGAAATTCTTTTAGTAATCAATCTAAACATTGCTTGTGGACAAAACTCCTCTTCCAGGTTAAATCCTATGTGTGTGACCCTGCAGGTAAATTTCACATTGGCAGTGAAAGTCCATAACACTTATGACTTCATAAGAAAAGAGCGGTGCCTAGTCACACATCAGTGCTACCCAAGTGAAAGTAGAAAGTTGGAGAACAACTTTCAATCCTACAATCTGTGAATGGTGTTACAGTGAATGTATAATTCCTTTGTCGCTGATATCCCGAATGAACTCGAGGCATGGAACAGTCATCCTGTCAACGTTCATTCACTTTCTTGATCTCAGAGTAGATTGAACGAGATATGTATGACATCAATATCACATACTGATTCACACATGCGTGCGCACGCCTATCTCAATCCTACTCATCAAGTGGCCTTGGATATCAAACTCCCTCAGGAGGGACAAATCCCATATCTATCACTCACCCCTCAAAAGCCCCATGTGTCAAAGCCACCCAATCATCACCTTTATAACAACCCATGTTTCAGGACTGCGTTTGATGATGTCAAAGTGTGCCCAACGACATGTGTTGAGTGTAGTGATTTTAGGTCAAAGAATCACACTCACCACCATCACTGTGAGTATTGATTGTGACTACCATGTCATGGTTCCATGTGTCAAACTCACGGTGGGTCTGTCTGGTACCTTGTTCTCTAACAAGTACCTATGTGTTTGGTTTGATATCTCTATATCATGACTAATGAGATTCTATAATCAACCAACACCACAATCTAGTCTTGTGTTTCATTGCTGTCTATCTACCTTCCACAATGACATCCGACTACGGACATAACAAGAATGTACAAACTCTTAGCATCTATATGATCTCATCGTTCAGGTCCTTAACCTGAAAGCATACGTCATTGAGTATTGTCATTCTCTAGATATTCAATCTGTTCTATCACTATCTCATATGACTGAACCAGAAAGAATTGGAAGCTTTCCTTTGATGTTTATCAAATCAATCTTAATGTATCCCACCAATCATCCCATGATTGGCTCTTAGGGCATACATACCAATAGACTCCCACTTGCACTGCGAGCCAATCACCCTTGAATCATATTCATAGTGATCTTCAAACATGTCCCACATGTTACTGTGTCTAGTGTGAACATAGTGAGTTATGGCAACACCTTGCCAAAGTCAGTATAAATAGCATGTCTCACATCTCTTCGCTGTACATCACACGTATGAGATGGAGTTGCCATAATATGTGATCTAGTATTCCTTTGCTAACCTTTAGCCACATTGCATGATCAAGGATTCCATACTTGTCATCAATGAGCGGAATATCTATAAGTTCATCTCATGAACCTCCAGATCCATATAGTATCCACTGCTATTCTCTAACACATAGATACTCGACATTTCCTTTTAAATGGTTTTATTGGAACACTTCCAATTATCAACAAACTTTCACTTTTATATATCCTATATATATTTTGCGATTAATTTTCTGTCCTTTCAGAAGTTCGCATCAATGTAACTCTTTACATCGAACTCTTCCTTATCTCCACAGAACTAGTACTTCTCAAGTACTTATCAAGTTCTCATGGTATTCCAGTAACTCTTACTGGAAGTAGACAGACATCCACTTGTCATATGAGTTATCAGGATGAGCACATCATATTGCCATGCAAGATAATGGGATGATTACATACATGATAGATCCATATCTATTCTTCGTGTTCCCATTCTTCATAAGAATTGGACACTTGGCCTTGGGATACTAACTCCATGTAACATGGACAAGTTTTCTCCCACTAAATTTGTGCATACTGAACTCTTCAGTACAGATTGCCAATGTATGCTTTCTCTTTTCAGGTCAAGAGGTTTTTTGAGAACTATCTCTATAGATCTCTATTCCTATCACATAGGAAACATCTCTATCTTCCTTAAAGATAATTTCCACTATTGGATTTCCATTCTAGAACATATCCATTTCACATCAACATGTGGAATGTGAACATCCTCCCACTAAATCACAAATCCCTTCTTTATCTTTGACATATCAGTCAAACCCTTTGACTATATCATCAAAGTAAAGATCCAATTCTGAGTTGCTTGTACTCAATCAATCACATTGATTAGTTCATTGTAACTTATAGACTTCATTTGCATTAGTGGATTCATAAACCTTATAGGTTGTGTCACGTACACATCCTTGTTTTATTCCTCATAGGAATGTGGTTTTAGTATCCATATTCCAAATGTCTTAGTCATTAAGTTGCAATCAACAAGCATCATCCTTCTCATAATGTCATCCATGTGTCTTAACACTTAAGACTTATTTGCACTTATGGATTTCATCCAATGGGTGCTACCATCAAGGTCATACCTTATGGTTCACATGGATGTCATTTAGGATGTAATGGTCATAAACCATAACTCAAAATTCGGTTCCTCATATTCATCTAGATAGTTGATTCATCTCATGAACAACTCATCACATAGATAATTGAGGTGTATCTGTCAAGGATATAAGAATTTACAACTCTTTGTGATTCTCAATGTCCTTTATTAGTGTGGGGTATTCTTTTATTAAGAAGAATTCAGTTATTTGATAATCATTCTCTAACTCCTTAGAGTATGATTCCTTCTTGATTTAGACATCACCATGCCTTAATCATGAGTTCACTATGATACACTATCATAATCACTCATAAGGATCTCAAACATTTGGTCCAAGTATTTCATTCATTGATCTTATCAAGAATTAACACTTTACCAAATTTGCACTTCATTTATGATAATCTTGAACACTTCAAGATATTCATATTAGTATTTCTCTAAACACCATTTGAAGTATTAGCATTTGTTCCAATAGATATGTAAATACATCACATGTATTATACCTAATTGGATAATCATTCTCCCACTACCATTAGTGAAGATTGATTAATCGTGTACAAGAGATTCATGTCTCTTACTGGTTCTCTAACCAAAAGAGTCTAGATTTATCCATCATATGGAAACTAGAAATGAATTTCTTATGATTTATGCTAATTTGATCGTTTGAGTTATCAATAACTTTAGGTATCATTTTATCTTATGCATACCATGTATCACAAGATAAACAAGGCATTACCACAAAGATCATATCTTTAAGATTGAAACATTAACTTTATTAATTGCCATCATTGTCATACAATATGCAAAATAAAGTGTTTCTATCTATTGGCAATATATGAAATAGCAGTTCTCAACTCTATTTCGTGCCCTTTAGGCTGAAATAAACTGAAAGATACTCCTATCTATGGCAGCAACACTTGCTCCAATGATGGGTACTTCTTTCTTGGTCCTTTCACAAAGGCCATCACTTCTTTGCGGATCTTGCATATCACATATGATAGATCCATATCTTGGTATCGTATACCTCAGATAAAGAAGCAGTTCATTTCATGATACCTTAGGTGGAGATCTCCATCCCCTCCTGCATCTTCTTTTGTTCTTCCAGATATAGAGGGCAATCCCTCATACACCCTTTCCCATGTGTCTTGAGGCTGAAAACGGCTTGGATTGCTGGCTAGCATCAGAACACTTCTTTGCTTTGCCCTTATCCTTGCCCTTAAGAATTACCTTTTTCTTTGATCACATCAAAGATTATGGTTTGTCTTTCTTCATCTTTGCCTCTACTATCCTCAACATGTCCAACAACTCTATCAACGCTTGTCAAAGTTGTTCATGTTGTAGCTTATCATGAATTGTATGATCCTCGCAACATTTGCAGTATCATACCAATAGCCAACTCTTGGCTCAGAGGGAATCCTTCTTAGTCAGGTTTTCCACATACCCAATCACATTGAGTGTGTGAATGCCTTACTGGATCTCCTTCTGTCATGACATACTAGGACAGTGTCTTGGAGACATCATATGTCTCATGTTGTCTCTGCAACTCATAGTTCAGAGAACACAACATCAATCACTCCTCATCAATGTCTTCCTCGGTATGCTTCCATAAGCATACTTTCAGCCATTGATGTGGTGGGATCGAGTTCATCTGGTTCTGATATAACTAGGACTTAGAGCTTTCGCTCTTTGATTGAGAACCCTTCTCATCATCCTAACCAGTCGTGGAATTATTCCCATTTAATTTGTTGGTCTCAAAAACCGATCGCAAATAAAGTGATTTGTTGATTAACCATTTATTTTAACAAAAGGAAATATGCAATTTTAGTCCAAAAACTCATTTTTGACTTGTTTGATTGATTTGAAAAGTTGACGATAAAATTAGGCCTTTAATTAATTATCGCTCCCACTATTTTACTTCAAATTGATAGCCCTCACCATCAATTCAGAAGATTGCACCGTACAACCTTCTAGTGGGCAAGATCCTGAAATCCTCTAAGTCATGAGTCAACTTTGGCTGATCACCCACAACTTAGATCTCTCAGGTAGGCAACTCTTGCCAATTGCATCATATGCAACTCTTGTTGAATGAACATGCACAATGCCTTGTCATGAACATTCCTTGCCTCTGGGCTTAGACGCTCTAAGAATCACCAGTTAAATCTAACCCAAAAGCCGACATGGTAGAACATGCACCCTGCTTTGGCAGAACCTACATGTCTACCCTTCACACTTCCACAAGATAGACAGCGCACCATGCTTTGGCTTAACCTACGCTTGGTCGATCGAGTTTTTCATGTGTGCCGCTAATGGAAGGCATATAAGACTTAATATTTTAATGAGGGATTTGGTTTTTATATACATATACATATCCAATCACCACAATACATAGTATGTATCATATACATGCTATATCCCACAAAAAACATGCAAAATGATAAAAGCGATGATTATGGCAATCCTTATGTGATTCCTCGAGCCAAGAGGAAAACAGTCATCTAGGTCTACATCACATGCAACCTGTACAAGATGAACTTTGTGCCTTGCCTTCTGAGTTGATCAACTCATCATATGAATGATCTGCTCTCTCTGGCCGGTCGTCTGGGTTCCACCAGCCGATCGGTTGGCTCCTCCAACCAATCGGTTCACCTGGTCATCGTGCATCTCTTCATGGCCGCCACCCGCTTGTCTCGCTCCTCGAACCAGTCATCAACCGATCGGCTCACTCCTTGAACTGATCGTCTGGAATGTCAACCGATCGGTTCACGCCTTGAATCGATCGTCTCAGCTGTTGTCAGGATGTCCACCGTTCTTCGACATAACAGGAAATAAAATCTATCCTAATTTTACATTGCTTAAAAGGGAAACCCTGAGTTACATTCGGGGGGAGAAAAGGTAGGAAAGAATCTCGAATTATTTCGAGTTACATCAGGAATAGGAGAAGGAAGATCGGTGTGCAGACCGAGATGCAAGCAACCACATACAACCATACACAGATAGGGTTTATTGGCCATAACCACGCCATACATCCACCACAAAACTCGTTTAAGGGCGACGCGTATCGAATGCATTAATAATACATATCATATATGTAAATTGGGATTTGTGGATTTAGGATTGTACATGCATAAATCCAATATTATTCGCATCGTATGCAATAAATAAAGGCGACAAACCAAAATCGATCATATCGATATTCCTAAAATATAGAGAAGTTGACGTGGCTCTGATACTACTGTTGGGTTTTAGGGGAGGCAGATAAGGCAGCAGAAACAAAATTTTTCTCCCCCAAACCCATACCGAGGAAACGCGACAACGTCTATATAATAGGAAAGGATGGTTTGTGGAATCATACCTTGTCCCGAGGCTTGCTCGGCGACAATACCTCGCGCCTTACGCGGTCTTCACCTCCGGTCTTAGACGGTGTCTGTGCAGCTCCTGGTCGCACCAAGACTGACGACTCCTCTTCTCACCGGGACTGTCGGGATTGACAGTGTCCTCCTGAGCGGCAGAAACCTCCCGCCTCTGAAGTAGTCCACACGGACCACCTGGAACTCCACACTCCTTGTCCCACAAGGAAGTGGAAGGAGTCGCACCCTCCTGTTGACGTACTAGTCGCCAACACACTTTCCTACCTCCAGTTGCAACTACAGTTGTCCTTCCCTTGTTGCACCTCCCTTTACGGGAAGCACTTGCTCGAGCTCTCTCTCAGTTACCAAAACCAGAGAGAACGACAACTTTGCAGGGCAACTGGTTGCACTGAGTTGTTCTTTGAGAAGCCCCCAATACCCCTATATATAGGATGGTCATGGGACAGGGTTCTCCATCCCGGGAAATGCGGGACTAAAAGTAGGAGTAGAAGGGTTCAAGATTTTCCACAAAACAACCAACTCGCAACCTGAACCGATAGTTTCATTTCTGAAACAGTCGGTTGGGGATCTGAGCCGGTCGGTTGACACTCAACCGATCGGTTGGGACCCATGAGCCGGTCGGTTCACTTTCTGAACCAGTCGGTTCGTGGTCCTGGTCAGTTCCCAATTGACTTTCCAACTTTTGTTTCTAATTGGTATCAAATACCAGTACTTGTTCCAATCAAATTGGGCAAGTGAAACAAAAGGAAAATTCTCACCAATCTGACTTTCCCAACTTGCTCGGTTGCAACAGTTGAACCGATCGTTTCAACACTTGAAGCAATCATTCACCCTGTCCTTGAGCCGATCGACTCAACACTTGAGCCGACCGGTTCACCAAGCTCAGCCGATCAGTTCATCACATGAGCCGATCGGTTGGGAGTGCAGATTGTGCAGAATCAGTCAATTGCAATTTCAATCAATCTGATACTCTAATCAATCTGTCCAACACCTTGAACACTATGATTTTGAGATATCAATCAATTGAGTATTTAATTGAACTACTAAACTCTTTTAGTAATCAATCTAAACATTGCTTGTGGACAAAACTCCTCTTCTAGGTTAAATCCTATGTGTGTGACCCTGCAGGTCCATTTCACGTTGGCAGTGAAAGTCCATAACACTTATGACTTCACAAGCAAAGAGAGGTGCCTAGTCACACATCAGTGCTACCCAAGTGAAAGTAGAAAGTTGGAGAACAACTTTCAATCCTACAATCCGTGAATGGTGTTACACTGAATGTATAATTCCTTTGTCGCTGATATCCTGAATGAACTCGAGGCATGGAACAGTCATCCTGTCAACGTTCATTCACTTTCTTGATCTCAGAGTAGATTGAACGAGATATGTATGACATCAATATCACATACTGATTCACACATGCGTGCGCACGCCTATCTCAATCCTACTCATCAAGTGGCCTTGGATATCAAACTCCCTCAGGAGGGACAAATCCCATATCTATCACTCACCCCTCAAAAGCCCCATGTGTCAAATCCACCCAATCATCACCTTTATAACAACCCATGTTTCAGGACTACGTTTGATGATGTCAAAGTGTGCCCAACGACATGTGTTGAGTGTAGTGATTTCAGGTCAAAGAATCACACTCACCACCATCACTGTGAGTACTGACTGTGACTACCATGTCATGGTTCCATGTGTCAAACTCACGGTGGGTCTGTCTGGTACCTTGTTCTCTAACATGTACCTATGTGTTTGGTTTGATATCTCTATATCATGACTAATGAGATTCTATCATCAACCAACACCACAATCTAGTCTTGTGTGTCATTGCTTTCTATCTACCTTCCACAATGACATCCGACTAGGGACATAACAAGAATGTACAAACTCTTAGCATCCGTATGATCTCATCGTTCAGGTCCTTAACCTGAAAGCATACATCATTGAGTACTGTCATTCTCTAGACATTCAATCTGTTCTATCACTATCTCATATGACTGAACTAGAAAGAATTGGAAGCTTGCCTTTGATGTTTATCAAATCAATCTTAATGTATCCCACCAATCATCCCATGATTGGCTCTTAGGGCATACATACCAACACTAGGAGTGCCAGTATCCTAAGATCTCTTCCCCTCGGTCAGTACGAGTAAAAGGCAGTGACATATCAGTCAAAACTGCCACCACAGTGACATATAGTCATATAACTAGCCCAGCTTGGTACATGTCATGGCTCTAGCATCTAGGATATTCAAACCCAATCACTGAGGTACAACTGCAGTTATCCTCTAATCACATCATGTTATAATCATCGAGACACTACCGTAGCCATTCTCAATCACATTAGATGCATGAGGCACGACCATAGCCAACCTTCACAATATACATTGTGGATGACAAGGATATATCCTCAACCTGCCACCCTCACATACTCAATAGTATGCGCTCCGAGTTTTCCTTAGGAATACTCGTTTCACCATCCAGCAAGTTCTGACACTGAAGATGGTTCTACGATACATGGCACTACATGTTTAGAGTTGCACTTGATTAGTTATGCCAATTGGGTGAATTAAGGCTGCATCAAACAAGTGGACATACAAACCCTAATTCACTTCTAGTAAGCATATAAATATCACAACTTTGAAAAGATAGAAAATGTGTGAAACATAATTTCTCATCTCATCGTCACATGGTACTATTCACTTGCCATTCATGAGACGACACTAGTCATCATACTATCACAAGATATAAATATTTTTCACAATATCACAGTGTATCAACCCTTATCAACATAAGAGGATTACACCTCATTCATGGCTCAACCATGCTCAAAGGTCATTAAGACCATCATACTATTCCCTGCAAGATCATCATTATCTTTCCATGCCTTATCACAAGGCTCAACAACATCACTTACACATAATACACCAGATCAACACAATATTGCATTAATGAGATAGGAGATATTCATAAACAATCATAGCAGGGTTATATTAACATTAAGAACATTCCTTTATTACATCAACATGCAAGAAATCTAGATATGATTAACGTTCATCATATTCATAATGCACATGTTAAGCATAAGAAAGTATCAACCATGTGGCTATGATAGCCACCAATTAACATATTAAGGTTATGATCATATCAAGGAGGTTATTCCACCATCATTCCATCATATAAGAATGTTAATAATGAATACTCATCTTTATCTATTTTCATTAGAGTTAGGTTCAAAAAGATAAATTATATTAATGTTACTAATCAACACTTATACCCAAACCCTAACTCACGACATCCCCATTAGATCATGGATGCATAAGGTGAAGCATCACCATCACATTCCATACTATTCTTAAGTATGAACCCACACATAAATCAAGGTGTAACCATTGGGTTATAGCATACTAGGGTTTCAACAATAGTAATAGAGTACTCCATGATTGTATTAGTCATTCAAGGACTGTTCATACCCAATTACCATCATTTAATTATATTAAAGCCAGGTATAACAAGCTATACCTCATTAGGGTTACATATCAACACAATATGATTACCATCCCTTCTATTCATATGAGTGAATAGGTAAGACTACCTTATTAAGGGTAACCCTCCATTTGTTCCATCATCATTCAACCCATATCACCATACCACAATGTCACTGAGAACCATTGGATGTTTAAAAGGTAAGACCATTGGTTGTTTACATAAGTAAACACCTTGGATAAACCACCTATGAAGTCCTTGATTTGTTCTCTAGAAAGAGTCACCATCTAAACCTAGACATCCCTTGATTAACAACATAAAAAGATCCATTAAGAGTATGGTAAAACCCACAATCGACTGTTCATTAAAAACAAGCCATCCATTATCAACAAGTAAGCTCCTTATGTTGATCATATAAAGGAAACCATATAAATAACATTATTAGGGCCAAAATATTACATTAGCCATCATTTCAGTTTATTGGAGGAATAAACATTAGATATTGACCATTGGGTCAAGTTCATATGTTAAAACCATCAGTTACAGTATAGGTCCGACTATTGCATCAGGTAACCCAAGAAACCATTGGTCTAAGGCTTAATTGATACTACAAATATATGATTAACTCACCATAGGTTGTGGATACATGATCCACCATCATTAGTGACCATTAAGTCACCATAGGTTTTTAGATTAGCACTATATTCATTAATCAACATCAAATATCAAACTAATATCACCATTGATTGATAGCATCATTAGGATACTTAGTTGTTAACCACTAGTCTTCTAATTAGGCCAAAACATGACCTAAGGGGTGAACGCCAGTTGACACCCTTTGTTACCACCATCAATTGTGATGAATACAATACCATAGTATTGTTTCAATGGTACCATCATCGGGTCATGGGTTTATCGATGAAATCAGCTTAAAACCCTAAATTTGACCATTGGTTGATAGATGCTTAGCACCATAGGTTGTCAAACCAACATGATCTAAGTCATATTATACCTTAGTAATAACATACACATGATCACAGGTTCATCTATAACTGAAAATAGAATAGGTAATATTATAAAAATCGAAATCCAAGTCAAGCATAGCTTTTTAGTGCATGGATCATCATTTTCAAGCAAGAACATGATCTAGAAAGCTTATGGTAAGCAATAAACATGGAGAAAGTTATAAAACTTGCCTCTAATGATTAGATGAAACCCCACACAGAATAAATCTCGAGAAGGTAGGGTAGAAAATCCAAGAATAAGATATGAACTCATCCATCTAGAAACTTTCTTCATCAAATGAGCAAACCCTAAGCATAAGGAGCAAGAAAGGTAGGGTTTTAGAGCTTTAGAGCAATTTATACCATGGAACAGCAAGGTTCCAACCTGGAGGAAGGTCTAAGGAAGGAGAAGAGCAAGATAAATGGAGAAGGAAGGAATAAAATAACTTTCCTTGGTCAAAATCCCTAGAAGATGACCTTGGAAACCCTAGGTAGGGCTAAATGGAGTTCTAGGAGACCTTCTTCACCAAAAAGAGGTTGTCTTCTACCTTACATCACTTGGTTCAACAGAAAAATATAGTGGATTCACTTCTCCAGGTTAGAAAAAAGAGAAATCAAGCAAAGTTTCGTACTTGGGCAAGGAAGAGGTAAATATAGCCCATGGATAAGGATGGGAGCAGGTGTGAGGTGTAAAAGTAGCTTCCCCATGTGTCTATGGCCTTAAACTATTAAGAATATACAAGAACACACATAAGAAGATCCCCCACTTTCCATATAGACATGCTTATCCCTATTTTCTTGAATTTCAAAGAAAAACAAATAACTCATTAGTTGATAGCTACTAAAGGTGGCTCATCCATGAAGGGGTAAACCCTAAAATACCCTTGGAGAAAACACCTTCAAACCAAGGTTTAAATAGGTTCCCCATGGATCAAAAAGGTCAATAATGATGAGATAATATCAAAGGAATATAATTCAAGTGATAAATTACAAAGAAAACCTCTCAATTGGGTAAATTGTAGAAAAGTCCAAAATGTGCATAAAATTGCATAACTTGCTCACACAGTGTCCAAATTGGACCAAATTTGAAACTTAAGCTTGTATTATGATTTAAAAGCATATCACAAGGTTATACTAGGGTTATAAGAATTCAATTATGATAATTAAGCTTATTCAACTCATTAAGCAAGTTTAGGGGCCTTACACATATGAAATTGGCAATTCGATTTCCATTTATATTAGACACTAATTTCTTGCACCACAAGTATTGTGTAATCAAGACAAGTTTGGGAAACTTCCAAAATGTTCATTGGGTCCCAACCAAGCCATCTCACACATGC
Organism: Alisma plantago-aquatica; assembly: GCA_963693085.1. Lineage (NCBI taxonomy): Eukaryota > Viridiplantae > Streptophyta > Magnoliopsida > Alismatales > Alismataceae > Alisma > Alisma plantago-aquatica. The sequence goes on along the minus strand of OY856415.1, from coordinate 230,918,304 downwards.
GACACACGCGTCTCACTCACCTAGATGGTTGTTTGATGAGTCGAGTTGAGCCGATCGGTTTATCAGAATGAACTGGTCGGTTCACAACTCAATTTGGGTAGAACTTAGCCAAATCGATCCCTGATCATCTTTACAACCCAAATGACCATCTGAAAACTTGAGATGCTCATTTGGATGCTCAAACGACCATCTCACCCTATGAGATGGTCGTTTAGCAGTGTAGTCAGCCAATCAGTTGTGCGAAATGAATACCTAAACACTTTAGTAATCAATCCAATCATCATTAAAGATTAGCTCCACTTTTAGATGATTTCCTTTGTGTGTGACCCTATAGGTCCCATATCACATTATCAGTGATTGTCCATAACTAACTTATGACACCACAAGCAAGGAGTGGTGCCTAGTCACACATCAGTGCTACCCAAGTGAATGGAAAGTTGGGGAACAACTTCAACCTACAATTTGTATAAGGTGTTACAATGATTGTATAATTCCTTTATCTCTGATATCTAGAATGAACTTGATGCATGGAAACATCCTCCTCTCAATGTTCAACCTGTGTTCCTTGACCCAAGAGTAGATTGTCTGAGATAATGTAACCTCAATATCATATATTGTTTCACATGTGCATGCATTTCTCAGTCTCACTTAACAAGTAGTCAGGATATCAATCTCCAGTAGGAGGGACAAATCCCATCTCTATCACTCATAGTCTATCCCCATGTCTCAAAGTCACCTAGTCATCACTGTTATAACAAATTGTATATCTATCATATATATATATTAGTTTGAGATTGTATGTGGTATTTAATCGGATATTCACATTAATAAATTTAAATATTCACATCGTATACAATAAATAAAAGATGAAAAACAAAAATCCGATCATACCATTTAAATCCCTAAACATAGTAGATTGGCATGGCTTTGATACCAATGTAGGAAATATGTCATCAAACCAAGCAATAGAAATAAAAATTGAACTATCGTATTCCTCTTTAGCAAAAGATCGCTTCAATAACTATGTAATGGAAGGATGGGTTTGAGGTGATACATGGTCTTGGATCATGTCAATGATAATTCCCTCGATACAGTATGTGGATTTCTTCAAGTTGCACCCAGACAACGTCTGCAGTATCTCCTAGTTGATCACCATGGATAGAATCTTGACCTTGTCCTCCTAGTGGAAGGCAACAACCTCTTTGCCTCTATAATAGTCTACACGGACCATCAGAAACTCCTTTCATTCTAGAAGAATAGACAAGGAGGAGTTTTCCCTTCTTGTTGGTGCACTAGCACCAACTTTTCTCGCACAATTGTTCTCCCTTGCTATCCCTCCCTTCATGGGGTAGTACTTGCCCTCATTCTCAGTTGCCACAACCAGAGAAGACAACAATTGTCAGAACTAATTTATGCATCTGAGAATGCCCCAATATAACTCTATTTATAGGAGGGTTAGGGTCAGGGTTCCTAGTATGAGTGGGAGCAGAAGGGGCCGAAATTTCATGAACTTTCATGTCCTGTGAGTGTCAAAACTATCGGTTCATAGGTGAACCGATCAATAGGCATGCGAATCGATTGGTTCAACCCTTGGACTGGTCATTTCATCATGTTTCCCAATCACAATTGTAATGGAAGTTAATATCTAATTTAATTTACAACATGATGTCACCACTAATCCTTGAATCAATCGAATTGGTCCACCAAAAGGTCATTTCATAACTGAGCCAGTCAGTTCATGGACATGAACTGACCAACGACAAAATTTCATTAATCATGATATGTGATATCAAACCAAACACATACATACTTTTTAGAGAACACGGTATCAGATAGACCCACCTTGATAGTGACACATGGAAACCATAATTGGTATTCATATTCATCTCTTGTAGTGATGCTGGTGATTTTGGTTCTTAGACCAGAAGTCACTATACCCATCACAATTCGTTCGATGTACTTTTACATCATCTAACATGACCTTGAATAAGGGTTACCATAAAGGTGGTGCTCGGGTGCATTGTCACACATTGGGATGATTGTGAGTGGTGTAGATGGGATTTGTCCCTCCTATTGGAGTTTCATATCCAGGCCACTTGATCGGGACTGAGAAAAGCATGTGCATGCACATGCAAATCAATATATGATATTGAGGTCACGTATATCTCAGACAGTCTGCTCTATTTCGTGGAACATGGATTGAACATTGAGAGGATGATGATTCCATGCCTAGATTTTAGTCTTCATATCAGTGAAAAAGGAATTATACAATAACTATAACACCAATCACATATTTTAGGTTGAAGTTGTTCTCCAACTTTTCTAATTACTTAGGTAGTAATGATGTGTTGCTAGATACCTCTCATTGCTTGTGTGTCACAAATCAATTATGGACATTCATTACCAACGTAACTTGGAACCTATAGGGTCACACACATATGATAGAATTGGAATTAGATTTCATTCATGAATATACTTTAAATTTAATTAGTAAAGAGGTAGGTATTCAACTGAAATAACATTGGTTGAATGTGGACTAACTGAACTGTGAACCAAAAATTTGTAACCCTAACCTAATTTCCCTAATGAGGCTTCCATAAAACCCTAATTTTCCTTTTTGACAATTCCTTAGCTAGATTTGCCTCAAAATCAGTTTTAATGTTTATTTCTTGGGGCTTATACCCCACTGTCATGTTTATATTTACTTGATGCTTATACTTGCCATAGTTCTTAGCATGTTGATTTTATTAGACTATTGAACCAGTGTAGTGGTACTTTTGTACAACCACCCATAGATAGGGCATGTGTAAATTCGCCCCCACACGGACCAGATAGCCAATATTGGTTTAGTTGTGTACTCTTTACGTTTGCATGATCCCAATTCCCCAAGTCCTATACTTGAAGACATATGTCATTGAGTAGTATTATTCTCTAGATGTTCATAATGTTTCTTCATTATCTCATAACCGAGTAAAACATGATAAATTGGAAGCTTTCCTTTATAAGTATTAATCAAATCCATTATGATTTATGGCATGTCAATCAATATATGATTGGCTCTTTGGTCATACCTTACCAACAATAACATTGAATTGGACTAGAGTTAACAATGATTCGACCAAAGATAACAACTGATTAGAAATAATTAATGGACTGGATATAATAAATAAAATTAGAGATAACAACAAGTTAGACAATTCTTAGAATCAAATCTTTCTGTTATGAGTGAAATGAGGAGGAGAGGGAAATAAAAATAACTAGACTAGAGATTTTAACAAATTGAACAAGAGACAAAAACTCAAATCAGACCGTAGATAGCATCTCAACTGTTGGACCAATGATAACAACAATCTGGACTAGAGACAATAATAAATTAGACCATATATAACAAAAAATCATACCAACGATAACACCACATCTTTTTGTATTTTCTCTCTCTTACAAAAAAGTTAGACTAGAGATAACAAAAAAGTGGACCAGAGATAAAAAATAGACTATAATAAAAAACTAAATGGATCAGAGATAACAACTCAACTTAAAAATTAACATATCGGATAATAACAAATCAATTGTAAAATAACAAATCAGACCAAAGATAACAATTAACTAAAAAAAATTAATAAACTAGGTAATAACAACTCAATTTATAACAACAAATATGACCAGAGATAACAAAAAACTAAAGTAGAGATGACAAAAAGTTAGACCAGAGATAATATTAAATTGGACCGCAGAAAATATCTAGTTGGACTAGAGATAACAACAAAGAAGACCAGGGATAACAATGAATTGGACTAGAGATAACAACGAATAGACTGGGGACAACAACAAAATGGACTGGAGATAATAACAAATTGGGTCAGAGATAACAATAATTGGACCATAGATGACAACAAATTGTACCAAAAACAACAAATTGGACCAAATATAGCAACAAATTGGACCACAAATAACAACCAATAGGATCATAGATAACAATGAATGGACCGGAGATAAGAAAAAATTGGACTAGATATAAAAATGAATCAGACCAGAGATAACTACTGAATTTTAAAACACCCTAATCCTTGCTTAGATACATCTGTGAAAATAATGTAGGGTTTACCTTCAACAGGTAGAGTAAGAAAAGGAGCAGACATCAAACAACTCTTCAACTTCTAAAAACTATCCTCACATTTAGGTGTCCACAAAAACTTGACTTCTTTTCTTGTCAACTTTGTTAGAGGAAGAGCCAATTCAGAAAAACTCTTGACAAACCTCTGATAGTAACCTGCTAAATTGAGGAAACTACGGATCTCATACGGGGTCTTTAGAGTTTTCCACTTAGTCACAGCTTCTACCTTTGCAGGATTAACAACAATATGTCTGGCAGAAATCACATGATCTAAGAACATCACTTCCTTGATCCAAAACTCACATTTTGAGAATTTAGCATATAGTTGATTTTCTCTTAGTGTGTTCAGAATGACCCGTAGATGTTCGTGATGTTGTTTTTCAGATTTGGAGTAGACCAACACATCGTCGATGAACACTACCATGAACTGATCAAGGTATGGATCAAACACTCGATTCATCAAGTCCATGAAAGCAGTAGGGACATTAATCAAGCCGAAAGGCATGGCCAAGAACTCATAATGCCCATAACGTGTTATGAAAATGTCTTCAAGACATCCTCATCATTCAGCTGGTAGTAGCCACTTTGCGGATCCATCTTCGAGAACGTAGTGGCTGACTTCAGCTAGTTAAATAGGTCATCGATGTGAGGCAAAGGATAGTGGTTCTTTATCGTCACTTGATTAAGCATATGATAACCCATGCACATACAAAACGAACCATCCTTCTTTTTCACGAACATAATAGGGGCTCCCCATGGTGAAACACTAAGACACACAAAGCCCATGCCGAGAAGCTCTTGAAGCTACTTTTTAAGCTCAGTGAGTTCTGTAGGGGCCAAGCAATAAGGAGGCTTCGAGATGGGAGAAGTTCCTGGTGCGAGCTCGATGGAAAAATCCAACTGGCAAGTTGGAGGCAAGCCAGACAACTCCTCAAGAAAAGCATCAGGGAATTTCTTGACAACATCTATGTGATTGAGAGAAGGAGGTATAGCATTGAGGATGATAGAGGCTAAAAATGCTCTACACCCTTAAAAGACAAGCTTTTCGGCTTTAATGGAGGAGATGACAAACTGTTGATCCTATCACTTCCTACCCTTAACACACATCCTTCCCTTGACACACATCCTTCCCTCAATAGGATGTAACAAACTGACCTTTGATACCTCACAAAACAAAACATATTTGTACCTCTTCAACCAATCCATCCCCAGGATGACATCAAAGGCGGTCATGTCAAGAAAGATGAAATCTGAGGGAAACATTATACCAGAGATATAGAGGTCCATGGTCAGGAGTTTGAGATAAGAAGTGAATATCCTACCACTAGGGGTTTTAACATCTAAAACATGATCCATATATTCTGATTCTATCTCTAACATGGTAGAAAACTCAGATGATATGAATGTATTTGATGAACCAGAATCGAAGAGTGCTTTAACTAGATGCATATTAAGATGTAAGGTACCTACAATGACTTCATTATCTCTTTCATCTTCCTTAGCATTAAGGGCAAACACACTTCTATTCCTCATTTCCACAAGTGGTTGGTGGCCTTGCCAGTTCTGATTATTGTTTCTTGGAGGCGGATTCTGTCGCTATTGTGGTGAGCAGGCTGATGAGTTGGAGATGGTCCTCACCCAAACTTAGGACAGTTGGGTCAAATATGTCCATCTTGACCGCACTCGTGGAAAATAGGTGCAAGTCAATCATCTCTATGGGGTTGAACATTGCTAGCAGGGCACCTTCCTGATGTGTGAGAACGTGAGCAACAGTTGCACTTGTTGCGCCCTTAGTTTCCTCCAGTGTTCTTCCTCTAGTTGTTGTTGTGCCCCAAAGATTGGAACCCGGGGTAAGACTTGATCACCAAAGCCTTATCCACCATTTTTTTAAAGGTCAATGGCAACTGAGGAACAAGATTGTATCCTACGTTGTAGCTTAAACCCTTGACAAACATAGTTGATCTCCTTTCAGCTCCTAGGTCCACCGCATATCACTCCAGGAGAAGAAAATGCTACACTTACTTAGAGATGCTCAAGCTTCCTTGATGCATACTGTAAAACTCTACTTCCTTCCTCTTTAGATATGTGGGGTAGATATACTTCTCATAGAAGAGCTTGAGGAACTCTTCGCAAGTCATGCTTGAAGTATCACGGGTACGAGATATACCCATCGACCACACTAATGCCAGCCCATCCAACACATATGTCGCAAAGTGAACCTTCTGGTGAGGAGGACATGTCATGCCCTTGAAGGTATGCTCCAGAGCCAGAACCCAGTCGTCAGCTATATCCACCATGTCTGTCTCACTCTCGCCCTTAAAGTACAGTCGTTGCATCTTGATGAAGTCTATACGGGCGAACTCCTTCAGCTTGGCTGTAACAGCTACAACATTGGAAAGCTATCCCACCAAGATAATCGAGAGCAGTTGGCACAACATGGTCAACTCTTACTCAGGGGACAGAAGAGGGGTTCCAACATGGGCAGTAGGGACTATCCCAGTGTTGGAGGGAGTCATCGGAGTATCCCAGTTGTCGGTGTTGCCGGAGGTGGCTCTTGAAGAGGAGTTGTTCATGTTTCCAAACAAATCTCTCTTCCTGAAAGATAAGGGTACAACATAAGATAACAGGAGTAGACAACAAGGATAGATAAGGCTACTATTGCCTCTGAGAATACTATTTTGGGCAGTCAGTATCAGCGCAGGCTAGGTAGGTCTCATATGGATCTGGGAGTGCCCGTAAACCAAGCTAGTGGTGCAGAGGAAAATATTGTCAGCCCCCAGACCCTGATCCATTCTAGACACCCTTGCTTTCAACTATGCCCTAGTAGTTGCCTAATAGGATCTAATACCATGCTGTAAAGAGGTGAGATCACCTCCTTACTAAAATTGAAAGGAAATACAAAACATCCACTTTTTCCCAAGAAAAATAGACAATGTGGAATGCATGTATAATAATCCAAGTAAATAAGCATGTTTTAGATACTTATAATTTCAATATAAGTGGAAAGAAACTAAGTTATTACTTTACTTTTTGAACTCTTGTTGACTACATGAGTTTCTTTGAAAATTGAAAAACTGAAAAGAAACTATAGGATCCAAAAATAAGCAACCTAGTCAATCCTTGATAGAAAAACTTGAATCTACTACTCCTGAACTTGGTCGCCTTGGCCTTGTTCAACGCCTTGATCTAACCCTGGGTGGTTGGGAAGGAACCCAGAAAAAGGGAAATAAAACAAGGTATGTGTCAGAGAAAATGAACAAGGGCAAAGATAAAGAGAACTATAAAGAAATAAAGGCTAAGATTTCATCATAAGATGAAGATAGTCAAAAGTATGAGGCATAAGTAAATAGATGCTTGCCATAACAAAAATAGTAAAAAGGTTTCATGCATGATTAGTATTGACTACCTAAACTATGTAGGGTTAAGGAACCTACCTAATCTCAACCAATAGGTGAGGGAGAGTAACACATTCCAATAACCTATAAACATTCTATATTGGGGAGAGTAACACATTCCCCAGGGAAAATTTACGCATGCCCTATCTATGGGTGGTTGTATAAAAGTACCACTACACTAGTTCATTAGTGTAATAAAATCAACATGCTAAGAACTATGGAAAGTATAAGAATCAAGTAAATATAAACATGGTAGTGGGGTACAAGACCCAAGAAATAAACATTAAAACTGATTTTGAGGCAAATATTGCTAAGGAATTGTCAAAAAGGAAAATTAAGGTTTTATAGAAGCCTCATTAGGGAAACTAGGTTAGGGTTACAAATTTTCCCAACTTAGGCGTAAGGAAAGCACATACCTTTTCCAATTACTTCTTCTTCACTACTTTAATTGATTCTAAAGCTTATTTTCCTATTTCCAATGTTTAAATATGAATTAGGGTTTACTCATGTATAAAGGCAAGGAAAGCCTAACTTTTGACTCTTTGAACAAAACCTTGATTTTGACTCTAAAACTATCACCATTATCTTAGTTAGGTTTTTCTGATTAAGAAAACATATAATGTTGTATATTTTGGAGTTATGAATATTTAGGTGTAATTTTGGTGATTTTTAGTTAATTAATTCATTTTTTAAAAATCCTTTTTGACAAAACTCAAAATCATCCTTTGGAATTATTTTTATTAGAAAGATCATTTTTTTTCGAGTTCAGTTTTTTTTTAATTTTGGACATAAGAATATTTAGTTATGATTTTATGAAAATAAGTCAATAAAAACATGCCACGTTGGCAAAGCGATCACAAAGAGAGGGAGAGGGAGAGGGAGTAGCTGGGCCCGTGACTTGGCCCAATAGGAGGCGGTCAAGTTAGTGGACTGTGCCTAAGTGACATCGGTCAAAGCCGAGAAAATAAGAACCAAAAGGATGATAATACCCTTTACGAGTTCAGAGAAAGAGAGAGAGTGAGGGGTGAGGGTTAAAGCATAAAATCACCACGGGGTATCTTCCCCAGTTGCTCGTGCAATGGTCGGCGAGGAGCAAGCTCGATTTTTTGTGCATTTTCTCATTTCTTAACCAAACTCAAAGATCAACATACCAAAACAAAGCTTGAGAGGAGACAAACTCACACATACCTTCGATTTATACGGAGGTGGTGTGTAGAGAGAGGGGTGAGTTCCACAAGCACTGGAGAAAAAATTGACCTTCGACGATCAACCATGTGAGCATGAGGGAAATTGAGAGGATAGATGAGTTGCAAGGGAACCCATCAAGCCTCGGGTAGAGGTATTTATTGGTAAGGTTGTGTAGGGAAGCGAGAAGGAAGTTTCCGGAACTTGCTTGGAGAGAAAGGTTTGGGGCTTTCTCGAATCTTTGCAAAATAGGTAAACATTTTGGATATACCTAGGCGGAATCGAACAAGGAAAGTATAGGAGAAAAAATCTCGAGAAAAGATGGAGTAGAGAAAGATAAAACCGAATTTGAAGATTCATAAATACATGGGTTTGTTTCCCAATTAGGCTCGAGCTTGGAGGTGACGCTCGGACGTCCGATTCATGGATGTGGGTCCACTAATCAATCATGGCCATCTGATCACGTGGAGGGTGTGTGACTCATTTAATTAAATTAATCCTTATCCGAATCGAAATCAAATAAAGTGTTTCATTAAATTAATTTCTCTTTTTCTCTCTCCTCGTTTGAGGGTGCAAATGATCCCCAAATTAAATGAAAATTGACACCAAGCGTAATTTTGATATGAGGAATCCAAATATGGAATTAGGTTTGCTTTTGGGAACTTTTAATATGTTAAATAAATCAAAACTTATTTTTTCTTTCCTACTACATTAATGGTTATAAGATTCTCCAAATTTGATGAAACTTCACCCACAAGTCACATTAAGTACCTTGGATATGAATTTTCCATTAATTTTATATTTTAGGATTATTTTTTCATTTATTTAATATATTGAAGGTTCTACACACATTCTCTCTCCTGATTTTCCTCTTTAATCAAATATTCTCCAAATTGAGTGCAGATTCACCCAAAGGCATATTTTAATGTGTAGAACATGAGTTTGGAATCCATCGTTACTTTTGGAGTCATTAGAGATTTTATTTTGTATTTTTAAGTTATCTCCTATATTCCATTTTAATTAATTCAATTATAATTATCAATTTTCCAAAATTTATAAAACTTATCACTCAAGCAAACTTGTACACAAAGGAAAATGAATGTGGGCTTAGAATTATCTTTTAAGTTTGACTTTTATGGTTTTTAGATAATTTATTCTTATATTCACTCAATGGGAAAATAAATTCATTTATTGTCACATTATCTTCACTTTTAGGATTTTCTTTCTTTTTCCCACACAAAAGCCATAGAAACTTCTAGATCAATTTTTATTTTATCCTTGTCTCTCTTAAGTGGAAATTTTACACATTAAACCCAATTAACAACTTTTACTAAGGTATTTGTGCTTTACTCTTCATAAAGTAAAATATTGGGAAACAATTTACACCAAACCTTTATAATTTACCACTTATTCAACTTCAAGGACATAAAGGAAAGAAAAGCTTAGAAAAAGGATGAAACTAATACTATAAATGGATTTCAGTTTGTTACAATGACCATCAATGATGGTTTCCATGTGTCATTCTGAAGGTGGGTCTATTTGATACACTGTTCCCTAACATGTACATGTGTTCTTGGTTTGATATTGTCATCAACCAACCCACACTCTAGTCTTTAGTGTTACTGGTGTCTATCTACCTTCCAAAGTAACAACTGACTAGGGACATAATGATTTCACTGAGGTATTTGCGCTTTACTCCTTATAAAGTAAAATATTGGGAACAAATGTACACTAAACCTTTATAATTTTCCACTAATTCAACATCAAGGACATAAAAGAAAGAAAAGCTTAGAAAAAGGATGAAACTAATACTATACATGGTTTTAGTTCTTTACAACACTCCACCCGTTAAAAAGGATTTTGTCCCCAAAATCTAATACAAAAAGGGAAGGGTGAGAACGTAACATCTCGTCTCTAAGATCCCAAGTGGTTTCTTCCAAACCATGATACTACCATAAAACTTTTACTAACTCAATCTCCTTGTTTTTCAACTACTTAACTTGGGAGTCAAAAATATTCATAGGTAGTCTTATGTGTCATTTTTGTCTATCAACCTTCCACAATAAAATCTGACTAGGGATATAACAAGAATGTACATACTCTTGACATCTATATTATCTCATTGTTTAGGTCACCAACCCAAAGACATACATCATTGAGTAATGTCATTCTTTAGACACTCATTATGTTTAATCATTATCTCATAACTGATTGAAACATAATAAATTGAAAGGTTGCGTTTATTATTAATCAAATCATTAAAAATATATGTCATCAAAATCATCATATGATTGGATCTCTAGGCATACATATCAACAGTCCACACCTTGACATATCATAGGTTCAATTGATAGAGACATTTTACAAGGGTGTTGATGATGACACCAAGGAGTTCCTAAATTCCTCATATGTAGTAAACTTTATATTCAAGAACTTTGACAATGCATATGAAGTTGTCAAAAGGGTTCTAAAAATCAATCATGGTCACGATCTAGCAATGAACAAGGATGTGTCCTCAAGGTAGACAAAGCTGAGGATAGTTTACAATTCAAATATATACCAGAATACCTCAAGAAAATAGCCTTGAGGCAAGACAACCTCAAGTCTTCTTTCAATACTAATGAAATAAGTGGGCATACACAATAATTGTAGTACCATCTTAAACCTGTTGACCTCTTCTCTGAGGTGTGCAAGGGCCTTGAGCACTTAACTCTTAGCTTCCAACTTCTATATAATTTAGTGGTGAACAACACCTAATTACAAGAAGAAGAGAAGATGGAGGACCTCAACTCCATTCACAACATACCTACTCATGGTTATTACAACCCAAATAAAACTAGAAACCATCCCAATTTCCAGTATGGAGATCCATAAGAAGCTGAGAATGCATCAAAACAATGTCCTACTCATGTAAACAACCATTTTTGTGCCCCTCATGTATTCCAATACAATCAACAACAAAACTTCAACAACTAAGGCAATTACCGGGGTAACTACTAGAACCATGGGTAAAATCAAGATCAATTATTTCAAAACTTGAATCAAGTGTTAAGGATATTGCAACCTGCTCCTTCTTCTTCCATAGATGTAAAATTTTCATCCCTTGTGAAGATTCGTAAATGTTAGTAGTCCATAATTTCCAACCAACATACCATGATTTCAAATTAGCAAGGTTACCATAACTATTGATTCTCAGTTGGCCCAATACAACTGCCTTTGTTGGGAAACCCAAGAACAATCCCAACCATCCTGAGCTTCCAAAAGTTATTTCTACATGTTTGGGAAATGAGTATTCTCCTCCTCCTGTAGTAAAACCATCCACCATTCATATTGATTTTGATGATGATGATACTTTGTTGGTTGAGAGATAATAGGTACCAGACATAGTTGTAGACGTTGATGCAGGCAAAGCTACTAGTGCCATACATGATAATTTACAAACCAAGGTTTCCCTATCAAGAACATCTCAAGCAAACAAGGATGAACATTAGATTCATGGGATTCAAGGAATCTTTAAAGAAGCTACATGTGGACATATCCTTCTTGGATGCCTTTTGTAAGCCGATGTTAGTCCAAAAATCTAAAGGCTCTGTTGACCAATAAGTACACTAGTGAGGAGTACAAGGTAGTAAAACTCGAAAGAAAAACTTCTGACATCATCCTCAACAAAATGTCTGAGAAGAAAAGGATCTCAGTTCCTTCAGAAGTGGTCACTACCTTGATTAATACTTGCATAAAAGAACTTGCAAATTTAGGTGCTAGTATTTACATCATACCATACGACTTATGTCAACGATTGGGATTCATTGAGAAATTCCTCCATGATGAAACCCATGGGTATCATAGAAGACGTTACTATGAAGGTTGGAAAGAATGCCAATGTTCCTTGCAAGTTTTTCATTATGGATATCAAGGAGGACACAAGTTGATGCATGTTTCACTTAGACCCCTTTGAATAAGAACCAAACAATAAATTTGAAGAAATATGATATATGTTTGGAAGAGAATCGAGAACCACCTAAGGAACGAGAGATGAAGGCCCTACTTGAGGGGCTGGAGTATATTTTTCTTAAAGACCAAGAAGTTTGCCCAATGATCATCAATTCATACCTCACATAAGAACAAGAAGACAAGTTGATGACTAAACTAAATAAGAGAAAAGAAGAATTGGGTTAAAAAATGACTAATCTAACAAGTTCTACTATTTCTACTATATGTACAAGATTCCCATTGAAGAGGACTAACACCCAACACAACTGAAATCCCAACATGAGAGAGGTGGTCTGCCTAGAGGTTATCAATTTTTTCACAAAAGGAATTATTTATCCCATTTTAGATTCCCCTTTAGTGAGCCTTGTGTAGGTTGTTACCAAGAAAGGAGGCACTACTATTGTGAAGAATGATAAGAACAAGCTCATTCCCACCCACATTATCACATGGTGGAGGATGTGCATTGACTAAAGGAAAGTGAACAAAGCTATAATGAAGGACCACTTCCCTCTTCACTTCCTTGATAAATTCCTAGAGAGCTTAGCACGCCAACAATCCTTTTACTATCTTGATGGCTACTCATACATCTATCCGATTTTCATTCATCTTGATGACCTAGAAAATACCATGTTCATTTTCCCTTTTGGCATTTATGCTTTTAGAATGATGCCTTTAAGTTAGTGCATTGCTCTCGCTACTTTTTCGCATTGTATGGATGAACAGTCGAAAAAAACTATTATGGAAGTGTCCATAGATGATTTTTCAGTTTATGGTGACTCTTTTCATACTTGTTTGCATCACCTATCTTTTGTGCTAGAAAAATCAAAGGAGAACTTTTGGTGATAAATGGAATGAAGTGTCATTTCATGGTGAAGGAGGGCATTGTACTTCACCATAGGGTGAGAAATTGATGTATTGAAGTTTTTAAGGCAAAAATTGAAGTCATTGCAGAACTTGCACCACTGTCAAATGCCAAAGAAATTCATGCCTTCTTGTGTCACAATGTTTTTATCATAGGTTCATCACGGATATCTCCAAAATTGCAAAGCCAATGACCAACCTCCTTATAAAATATGTTGTATTCTATTTTAATGTCATTTTATGAAGAGCTTTCCCAACTTGGAAGCCTCCATCATTACCACACCCATCATCTGATCGACATAATGGTTGCAACCCTTTGAGATCATGTGTGATGCTAGCAACTATGATGTAGGAGTAGTTTTAGGCCAGTAGATTGACAAGAGGCATCATGACATTCACTATGCCTCTAAGACGTTTGATGAATCACATTAGAACTATTCCACAACTAAGAAAACTTCTTTCCATAGTATTTTCTTTGTCAAATTTAGGTCATACCTTGTCGGATATAAGGTTATTGTCTACACTGACTATGTTGCAATCTGCCACATTATGAAGAAGAAGGATGCCAAGGCCAAATTTATTTGGTGGGTCCTCTTGTCACAAGAATTTGACCTGGAGATTCATGATAAGAAGAGAAACACAAATGTGGGGTCATCACAGCCATGTCCATTTCCCTAATAATGATATCATCCCAACCAATGACCCTCTTCCTGATGATCATCCCATGGTTTGCAGATTTTTTGATCTTTCTTTCTGCATGCATCTTGTAGTTTCAATACATGACCCACTTCAAGAATTAACTTCTCCATAAAGTTAAACACTAATATTGGGATGACCTGCATATTTTTTTCCTTGGTGATGATGGTTTATTCTGAAGGTGTGTCAGAGAAAAATAAAAATGCACAATTCTTGAGTAGTGTCACTAAGGTCCTACATGTGGCCACATGATCTCTAACAGACAACACTGAAGGTCCTCCAATGCAAAATCTATTAGGTCACTATTTTTTGAGATCTTATGAGAATATTTTTTCTTGTGATTAATGCCAAATATCCATCAACATTTCAAGGTGAGATGAGATTACCTTGACATCTTAGAAGGAGGTGAAGTGACTCTGAGCCTATTGTGAAGCTCTTCAAGGATATCATTTTTCCTAAATTTGGGTTACCATGCATTTTCATCTCTGATGGGGCATCACTTTTTTATAGAAGAAGTTTGAGCTTTTTTCTGAAAAAGTATGTTGTCCATTACCAAGTGTCTATGCCATATCATCCTTGAACTAGCATCCAAGTTGAATTGTCAAACCAAGAAATAAAGGCCATCATTGAGATTATGATTGGAAGAAGAAGATAGGATTGGCCATTGAAGCTCAGTGATGCTTAATAGACATACATCCTTTCTTTGAAGACACCCTTGGGAATCACTCCATTCTGATTGAGATGGAGTACAAAGCTAGATGGAAAATCCAATTTCTAAGGTTTGACTTGTCTCTCGTCAAAGTTCAATTACAAGAGTTAGACAAATTGTGCACGTCCTTTTACAAAAACAAACATATTGACATGGAGAGGACCATTATGTGGCACGATGGATATCTGAAGTAAAAGGATATTCATGTGGGAGACCAAGTTTTATTCCAAAACTCCTACTTGATATTGTGTCTCGGCAAATTGGAATCCCAATGGCATAGGTTGTATTTCGTGAAAATGATCTATCCACATGGCACATCAATCTTTTGGGACAAGATCGAATATAAATTTGTGTCAGAAAACTATTGACGGAAATGATAATCACAACTAAAGACTTTATAGAAAAGGAAGTGATTCTACTCCCTCTCGCCTATCTGGTTTCTATATGAGAGCATAAGCACCGAGCCACAAAGTTAAGAAAAGTGCTTGTTGAGAGGAAACTCAACATTTTCAAGTTATACTTCAATTTTTTTAGACTAGTTAGATCACATTTCTATTTTGTGATTTCAATTTAGCTTAATTCTATTTTTTTAACACTTCATGATTAGTAATTGGTTATATTTTCTTGTCACTTGATATTGAGGTACCTATTGGAAACAAGGTGGAACAACTATATACATTGAAAACTTTGGCTGGGACATTGATACCCTTGATCAAGTGTTTGCATGCACTTGCTTTTGAAAATTAAAGTTCATTTTGTAGTTTCTAGCTTCAATAGATTCTTCCCTACCATCTTCCACATTAGATATACCCTCTATTATCTCCTTTATTTATATCCCCCTCTCATCTTTTACCATGAACTAAGATCCTTGGGTATACATGGTGGAAACTATCTCATCCATCTAGAAAACCTTTTCTATCTCTTTTTTTCCCTAGTGTGCTTGACCTAGCTTGAAGGGACATCTTTGATCTTGAGTGGATGTGTTGAACATTAATGGTCTAGACTCATCCAACTAGCAACGTTGGTCGACTGTCCTACCTATAGTCGGATTTTTCTCTACAAATGTGATCACATGACCAAGAGTGCTGATCAGGTGACGAAAAGGGGTCTAAAATTGTATATATCAACTGGATGAAGGAAAATAATTTAGATAGATCAACGAAGCATGTTGATTGGCTAACCAAATTGAGCCATAAAATTGTCTGTGGCTTCTGGCTCATGAGTTTAATGGTGGATCAACCAACCCATCTCATTGATGGGAAGATCAAATTGGGGAAATTTCAACTATTGAAAGGTCTAATCAACAATAGGAGTCCAGTTGATCAACTGACCATGTCTTGTTCATTAGTTGATCCAAGTTATTGAGATCTCTGGTGAATGCTTGAGCTACCACTCCATGCAAGACCTTGATTGTCTGACCTAGATGCTCTAGAACACCTAATCATCATTGCCACACCTTTATGACCAAGGCTTGGGAATGGGGGTATGGTCCATCACTACCCCTACAAGTTGCACAAAGTGACACATGTCAGACGTTATAGGGCAAACTTGTCCCTATGACTTCTCAGACTTCCAACAACATCTAGATCACATACAGGGCACCCATATCCACAAGGAGTGGGACCAAAAGAGATAGTGCTACTAGCTCAACCACATGTACCTCATGCACT
Source organism: Alisma plantago-aquatica (assembly GCA_963693085.1). NCBI lineage: Eukaryota > Viridiplantae > Streptophyta > Magnoliopsida > Alismatales > Alismataceae > Alisma > Alisma plantago-aquatica. The sequence continues at coordinate 230,901,684 of OY856415.1, read as the reverse complement.
TGATGCATGAGAAGTGAGTGGTATGCTGTCAGAGGTGACTACTGGTAGGTGCACACTTACTATGAACACTTTGGTGAAGGATGGACATATCATTCCGCTAGATCTCACTATTCAAGAATTAAGTACATCAATCCACCCCCTCCTCAAGATCCGTCAATATTTCCATGAGCTATGATTGGTCTGACTGAACACCCTAGGCATGCTTTCAAGCCCCATTAGACTAGACTACCCCTTCAACTCCATAGCAGACATCACTTTGGGGTCAACACAACAACTGGTGGCATTTCACTGATCTTCTTTCCCTCCATTCAAGATTTAGAGTTTTCTTAAGGAAGTGAAAATTTCTAAGTTTGGGTGGAGGGTTGGTGGTATGTCTCTATTTCACCCCCTTATCTTCCCTTTTCTATCATTTGCTTTCTTGATTAGCATTGCACATGTTTCCTTCTATCATATTTTTAAATATCTAAGATTATTTCCATGTAATTGGTCATTACCTATTCAATCCAAATTTAATTAATATTTGCATGTTTAGTTTTACAAAATTCAGCAATCTAATCCCTTATTTGAATTAAATGAGTCCTTTTTTGCAACAATGAATCACAATATCCAATTCTAGAACCTATCTTGTCTCCATTGATTTTAGATAACACCACTCCCTACAAAAGATGGGAAAGTGTATAGGATTGAGAGGAATCAAAATGCAATGTCTCTTATTGATCAACATAAGCTTCTTCTAGAATTATCATTACTTGTAATTTACATGATACAATTGAATTGGTTGTTGAAGTTCGTTCTTGTGATCTAATTCCCAATTATGAGATACACAAGTTCAACTTTTTCTACACTTCTTACACCACATTCTCACCCCATAATCCCCAAAAATTAAATAAAAAGCCAAAAAGAATGTGCCAAATTCCATGTTTGGGGTGGAACTACTATCTCACCCCTCCACTTCTTTTGTATCACTCATATGTAATAGGGGTGTACCACAATAAAAAGATGTGAATATGCATACAAAAAGACAAAAATGCAATCAATGTAATTGTAGAAAAATAAAGCAATCTTGAGTTAAATATAGGAGAGATTCACATATTTTCCCTTACATACCTCCATTCATTCCAATTTATTCCCGTGGGGGCAACAATCTCCCCAAATATAATCCCCTTTATAGCTGAACACTGTGATGTGCAAATTATATAGGAATATGTTGAACCTTTTGAGACACCAATGATATTATGATTGTGATGTGCAAATTTTGATATAGAAACTTGTTTGTGAGTGTGAAATTAATGTAGGGAATTTGAAGCTGCATTTTGTGGTTCCAAGAGATCAAGTTTCTTGTTCATATTTGGTTCTAGGGAACTAAGTGATGTCATGAAAAAGAGGATGACAATCTGGGAGTATTATTTTGTAGGTTGTTTTGATTCTTTGTTGCTCAAGGATGAGAAACATTCAAGTTCAAGGTAGTTTGATGAATGCATATTCATCACCTTTTCATTATGATTTCTAGATTAGTTTTGCTCATTCTAGTTGTCTTTTTATCATGTTTTTCTCAGTTTCATCATGTTTGTTCTTGTTCTTAAATATTATGGTTTTTATTATATATCTTTCTCTTATGCAAAAGAAAGCACCCATCAACCTAAGAGCAAGATGGTTTTCCTTTCCAGACTTATGTTCAAGATTTGATAAGGATCCAAAGAAAATAGGAGATTAACAATGCAAGTCAGGCATGGTTGAGTGTCCAACCTACCCATCTAAAGAATTTCTAAGACAAGATCCAGATCAGGAAATCACCATCATAAATTGGTTGGTCAGAAGGTCTTCCAAATTGAAATTATGATGATTAATTTTTGAGATCAAATGATTGGTTGATCCAACTATATCACAAAACCTCAAGGGAAAATATGATTAGCCAATATCCCACATTTCTTGGTTGACTAGATGAAATTCCAATCACTTCCTTGACATCAGTAACTTCAGAGTATTGGACACCAAGTCGATGAAATGATCAACCATTTTGACCTATCTAGTCTCCTCTATAGAAGGATCATCAGAATGTTGATTAGCTGATCCACCTCGGTAGTTAGTAGACCAAAAGTCCATTAGTCACACTTCGAAGAGGGTGATCGGGTGGCCATATTCCTTTATTGCTGATCAACATGGTAGATAGAGAAAGTTTTGTACAATTATCAATAGGAGGAAAACTAGTAACAAAAAGGGAATCCATACATAATTAAGAATTCGTTCCATTCACTCTAAGTGCAGAGCATTTCTGGGAGGAAGGAGCTAGAGGAGAAGTGGAACAATACCATCCTAGCAGAGATCTTTAGATTTTCATGGTCAGAATGGATTGAAAAAGTTAAAATCATTATGATGCTTCTTTCTTTTCCATTAGTGACATGATCTATCCTTTATGTTCTTGAATTTGTGTTTTTTTTCATGACTATGAGTGAGTATACTTTCACACCGGGGCATAGGGAGTAGCCCCATATCCCATACTCTATTTTTATTATTATCAATCTCATTTTTTCTAAGAATATTAAATTGTTCTTGATTTGATTTGTTCTACCTTCTGGAATCGATATTTCAGATAGCATGTTTGATATAATTATGAGGGTAGAGATCATTAAACGCAAGATTCGATCCTGAATGGGTGTATTGGATTCTGAATGTTATCACAGCGGGAGTCCTATAGGATGTTTGGTTTATGATTCATGGATAGAGAGACTCGACCCCATGGGAATTTAATTCTTGTGTAGTTCACCTTCCAAAAGGAGGTCAATTCACTTGGTCCTAGTTTTATTGCTAAGATTACTGAGTTGTAATGACTAGATAAATAAGTGATGGAGGTGAGATTCGAATGTCCCAATGTTCTTTAAATATTGAGTTTAACCATCTATAAACCTATTTCCTTGCATTGTAATCTTTTAAATTGAATCATGAGTTATAACACCACTCTCAACAAATCGATTTTAAATATTGTTCTTAATGATTTGTCTGAAAGGAGGTGTCTCAAAAATTTTGTGTTTTTGTTTTGACACTTTGATATATTGTTATTGATATTTTAATGCGATGATTTTGAGTCGCATTTGTAGACCTGTTTCATATGTGTTTTATGCTTTAATTAGTCATTTCTATGGTTAATATCGCATAATTCATCCACTTTGGTCTTTGCTGCTATTTTATGTCAAATCCCCTTTAATTTATCATTTTGAGCATTAATTGTCAAAATATTATTATTTGTGTGATTTTATTTGGTTTCATGTTTGAATTTCAGGAAAAATGAGTATCTGCTTCCGTCGATACCATCGACATGGTCACAGGTTTCCAGCCGAAAGAAGCAGGAAAAAGTCGATACTATTGACTTTGATGTCGATGGTATCGAGATACCATCAGGTTGCTGGCGAGAAATCGGTCGATAGTATCGACACCAAGTCGATACCATCGACACTCAGAGGCTACAGTGTCGGTAGCTGGCAAAAACTGACGCCTAAAGGAAGTCGATGCCATCGACCCGCGTCGATGGTATCGAGATACTGTTGGGCGCGACAAAGAAAAGGGTTTGCAGTCGGACGCCACTATAGCGGGTCGATACCATCGACTCGCGTCGATGGTATCGACACCGTAGGATATGAGTTGGCTTCCTAATGATCTCAATCGGACGACTACAGTTAATTAGCGACCTAATGACCGAGATATAGCTAATGACGGCGCCCCCAGCGAGAGGATCATCTCATTGGCATTGCACGAGTACCGAGGAGCGGTAGAAAGGAGAACGGAGGCTAGAAGCTCATACCAGTTGATTCGGATGCCGCAAAAGACCGATTTCACCACCGAAAGGCGGGAGAGCACGTGTTCTACGCAAAGGATCAACCGGTTCTTCTCCGTTCAGGGGTTTTCCCTTTCATTCCACGTTTTTCACATGTTTTCCCCTATTTCTACCATGTACTTGTATGAGATGAACATGTGGGGCTAATCCCCTTCGTCTTTAGGACCGGGAGTAGCCCGGGAATTCATTGTATGACAATTTTATAATAGTAATTCATATTTTATCTCTTAAATCCGTGGTATAGTTTCGTTTTCTCCATGTATTGTTATGCTTGATCACCATAATAATAACCTAATGCCCTTAATCACTTTGAAAGAAGGATTAACGGCTGAAAAGAGACGAAATTCACATTAATCGATAAATCCCTTGACCAAGGTGGTGTAAAATTAATGGTGGATACTGAGAGATCGTTCATAATGCACCAAATTTAGGGTATAGGTTACTACGACGGTGGAACCGACCTAGACTTAGGTAGTGAATTGCAATTCTGATTTTAGGCCACTACCCGGATAGAGAGATAAAAATTGAGAAATTATATAAAATTTAATACAATGAAAACCCGCGGTGAAACCGCAACCCTAAAGATACCCTTTTGAATTGATTAAACCAACATTTAATCGATTGCTTGTTTTGGTTTGTTTTTATTTTTCTTTTATTTTTTTACAACAACTCTCAACTTGTTAATCAGCTTAGCCGATCGTGAGTAGTTAGTAGGAGTCCCCGACGATTGCACGTATCCCTGAGTTCGACTCGGGCCTCACAAAGGCCTGTACTACTCGACGCGTTCACTTGCGTTTATACGCACAGTAAAATTGCGTCAAGTTTTTTGGCACCGTTGCCGGGGATACAGCAATTTGTTGGCACTTAGAGTGCTGTGAGCAGCCACTCTAGGTCACCTTCTTATTTTTTTATTTATCATTCCAAAAATTCATAATTTATTTTCTAAATATTTTCAATCATCAAACACCTTACTAAATTTAATCTTTCTATTTTCAGGTACTGTGCATGGTGCAGACGCGTAGTACTGACTACGTAGGTCGCGCACCAGAGGTTCCGCTACTGACGAGACCTGAAGACGAGGACGGGTACAATCAAGATCATCTAGAGGATATAGATTCTGAACCCGAGGAACAACAAGAGATGGAGGAAGAGCCACAGACAATATGGGAGAAGATCAAGGTTTCTTCCACATCCGCGTCAAAAGGGCCTATAAAGAAGCAAGCACTCAACATACCTACCTATAAGATTGATCCAGCTTTGATAAATCTGGTGAAGTCCAATGCTTTTCATGGGCTCAAGAATGAGGACCCCGTCGTGCAAATAAGTCAGTTCGTTGAGAACTGTGACATGGTTAAAATCGACAGGTTTCCACAGGATGCACTGTATCTTAAGCTTTTCCCGAGTTCATTGGCCGGAGCCGCGTGAGAATGGCTACACAATTTAGATGATGAGTTTGTGGAGTCCTGGGACCATATGGTGGAGGTTTTCTTTGAGAGGTTCTTTCCTCCTGAGAAGACCAACGACATGATCAGGAAGATCCATAACTTTACCCAACAGGCAGGTGAGACCTATTCTGAGACCTGGGAGAGGTTTCAGGTCATGCTGAGATGGTGCCCGCATCACGGGCTGGATAAAGAAACACAGGTAAAGATCTTCTATTTTGCTCTTTCCGAGCACGATAGGAGCAACCTTGATTCAGCTGGGTCAGGATTCTTTTTGAACAACACAGACACCAGGTGTTGGGAGATATTGAAGAACATGGCCAGGAAACAATCATGGGGCGAAAGAGGCACCGTGGAACAGGTCCGAGCAGTAGGAGAATCTAAGGAAATAAAAGAATTGAATGAGAAGATGGATCTTCTCGCAAAGAAATTGCTCACAAAGGAGGATAATGAGTCTGAGGATGAGGCTCAAGTCAAATACATGAGACAACAACAAGGTTATAGGAACAATGATTATTCATGGAGAAAAGACAAAAAGTTCTCGTGGAAGGATCCAAACAATTTTCTGCAGGATCCGGATGCCAAACCCCAACCAGCTGCGGAGGATAAGAGCACAGAGCTGCTCAATCAGGTGATTAAGCAAAATCAAGAACTCATGACTACGTTTGGCCAGCAAATTAAACAGCAAGGGGAGTTTATGAATCAGTTTGGGCAAACACTACAGAGACATGGAGCACAAATGAGGACCATTGAGACATCTATGGCACAGATGGCTGCGGAGATAGCCAGTTTGAAGAAACCGGCACATCTAGGTTTTTCAGGAAATACCAATGTTCCAGGGGGAAACCAGCAGGTAAAGGCTGTTTTGCTTAGAAGCGGCAAGAAATTGTTGAATCCAAGAGCCGAGGAGACAAGCACACCACAGGCCGAGACAGAAGTTGAAGCCAATGAGGAGCTGCCACCACCAGTCACAGAGCAGGTTGATGACACAGCCATGGATGATACTGAAGAACAGGTTGCAGAGGAGGAACCTCAGAAAAAGACACCTTATGTGCCACCTCATCAAAGGGCACAAGCTGTTCCGGTCCCATATCCAAATAATGCTAAGGCAAGGAAGGCAGATGCACAATTCAAGAAGTTCTTAGACAGTTTTAGGAAGCTTTCAGTCAATATTCCTTTATTGGAAGCCATTGAGAAAATTCCTTCATACGAAAAGTTTCTAAAAGACATCATAACGAAGAAGAGGAAAATTCCGGACATAGAGGTCGTCGTGCTCAAAGAGCAAGTGAGTGCCTTCATCATGGGCACTTTTCCGCCAAAGAGACAAGATCCAGGCTTCTTTAGCATTTCTTGTTATATCGGAAAAGTCAAATTTGGTGAAGCACTATGTGACTCAGGGCCAAGCATCAATTTGATGCCCCTTTCTACATTCAAAAAGCTAGGATTGAAGGAGTCACAGCCAAGAAATATGACTATTCAATTGACAGATAACTCTGTGGTAAAGCCTTATGGAATCTGTGAAGATGTGTTAGTAAAGGTGGATAGGTTTGTCTTTCCGGCAGATTTTGTAGTCATGGAGATGCAGGATGAACATGGCAACGAGCTGTTACTTGGATGTCCTTTCCAAGCTACAACCGACATGATCTTAGAGATGGGAAGAGGTTGTTTGACCTTGGGCATAGCCGATGACCGCTTTGATATGGTCATGCCTTCTAGCACTGTGTCATCTAAAGCAAAGGAACAATGCAATATGGTAAAACATCTGGATAGTAACATTTCACTCTATCTTGGGAAGCCATTTCTGGACATGGCTCATGTGATGAGCAAGGTGGACAATGGAACTTTGGCTGTGGATATCATGGAGCAGACCAAAGTAGTTTCTCTGTGCAAAGTTGTTGGATTCCCGAATGATGAGAAGGAGGACATTCCCCCTTCCATGGAAGATGATGTTATTGCTATTTCTGTTTTTGATACATATCTTTAATTACCATTGGAGGCGTGCTTGGTAAATATTACACATGATTGGATGCGGAGCAAATCACTCAAGGAGTGTGCCAAAATACTTCAGATGCTTCCATGCTTCTATGCGAGGCATTATGAAGATTTAGGTGAACTTCCCCCACCGCTTCAATCATCTCTGATCAGCCCGCCAGATCTAGAATTAAAGCCGCTGCCACCGCATCTCAAATATGTCTTCCTAGCTGGGGAGGACAAGTTACCAGTGATCATATCTGCTTATCTGAGTGCGGAAGAGGAAGACCAACTGTTGATAGTGCTGAAGAACCACCGAGGAGCTTTTGGGTGGTCCGTTGCAGATATCAAGGGGATTTCCCCTACTCTATGTCAGCATAAGATTCGGCTCGAAGAAGGAGCCAAGCCCGTGATTCAACCTCAACGACGTCTCAATCCAAGCATGATGGAGGTTGTGAAGAAGGAGGTTATTAAACTTCTTGTTGTAGGTATCATTTACGCAATATCAGATTCGACATGGGTGAGTCCCACTCAGGTAGTCCCTAAAAAGGGGGGAATTACTGTCACCCAAAATATATTAAATGAACCTGTCACCACCCGATTGGTAACCATGTGGCGAGTTTGTATTTATTACCGCCGTTTGAATGCCGCCACGCTAAAGGATCACTTTCCTTTACCTTTCATTGATCAAATCTTAGAGCGTCTTGCCAGCCGATCGCACTTCTATTTTCTAGACGGGTACTCGGGGTACAACCAGATCTCGATTGATCCTTTGGATCAAGAGAAATCTACTTTCACTTGTCCCTATGGGACTTTCGCGTACCGTCGAATGCCTTTTGGTTTATGCAATGCACCTACGACGTTTCAACGTTGTATGCTCACCATATTTTCTGACATGGTAGAGCGCTGTCTCGAGGTTTTTATGGACGACTTTTCGGTGTATGGTGCATCGTTTGATGAATGTCTCTATAATTTGGACAAAGTTTTACAACGCTGTGAGGACACACATTTGGTCCTCAACTGGGAAAAATGTCACATGATGGTGACTGAGGGGATAGTGCTAGGACACAAGGTGTCTAGCAAAGGTTTAGAGGTGGATCCGGTCAAAATTGAAGTCATTTCCAAGCTGCCCCCACCAAATTCTGTTAAAGGGGTAAGAAGTTTCCTAGGACACACCGGGTTCTATCTTCGATTTATAAAAGATTTTTCTAAAATTGCGAAACCTCTATCCGAGCTTTTAGAGAAAGACACTGTTTTTGCTTTCAATGACAAGTGTCTACATGCGTTTGACGTGTTGAAGGAGAAACTGATTTCTGCGCCGGTTGTTCAAACATCGGATTGGACTAAACCGTTCGAACTAATGTGTGACGCTTCGGACTTTGCGGTAGGAGCTGTGTTGGGGTAGCGGGTGGACAATAAACCCACCGTGATTTTTTACGGTTCAAAGACTTTGAATGACTCCCAATTAAATTATACAACTACTGAGAAAGAATTACTCGCCGTTGTGTTTGCTTTTGAAAAATTCCGGCAGTATTTAGTTGGATCTAAAGTAGTTGTATGGACTAACCATGCCGCAATTAAATACTTAATGGAGAAAAAAGACGCAAAGCCTAGACTCATTAGGTGGATTTTTCTCTTACAAGAATTTGACATCCAAATCAAGGATAAATCTGGGATTGAAAATGTTGTTGTTGATCATTTGTCTAGGTTAGAGAGGGTGGATGAAAAAGATTTACATATACCCATAACCGAGACATTTCCGGATGAACATATTTTGAAAATTAACTCTAAGGATCCTTGGTTTGCTGAGATTGCAAACTATTTGGCTTGCGGGATCATCCCGGAAGATTGGTCATATCAGGAGAAGAAAAGATTTTTCCATTCTTTACGGTATTATTTTTGGGATGACCCGATTCTTCTTAAGCAATGCAGGGATGGTATTTTACACAGGTGTGTGCATGAAGTGGAGTACGAGAGTGTTTTACGTCATTTCCACGCATCACCTACGGGAGGACACCACGCCAACTCGCGCACGGCAGCTAAAGTTTTGGAAAGCGGCCTCTATTGGCCAACTTTGTTTCGAGATGCCTACGAGTTTGTGAGGTAATGCGATTCCTGCCAACGAGCAGGTAATATCTCTAAGAGACAGGAGATGCCCCTGAATGTGTTTCAGGAAGTGGAGGTATTTGACCTGTGGGGTATAGATTTCATGGGACCCTTTGTGTCATTGAATTCAAATTTATATATTTTATTAGCAGTTGATTATGTGTCGAAGTGGGTGGAAGCAATACCCACAAGGACTAATGATTCCACTGTAGTGTGCAGATTCGTGAAAGAAAATATTTTCTGCAGGTTTGGAGTACCCCGAATGATAATCAGTGATGGGGGTACGCATTTTAGGAATTAGAAGTTCTCGAAATTATTGAAGAAATATGGGGTCAAGAACAACATAGGTACCCCATATCATCCGCAAACGCAAGGCCAGGTGGAGGTCTCCAACCGTGAAATTAAGAAGATTTTAGAGTGTACGGTGGCGTCCATGAGGAAGAACTGGAGTGCCCTACTGTCGGATGCTTTGTGGGCATACAGGACGGCCTATAAAACACCTATAGGCACCACGCCTTTTAGGTTGGCGTATGGCCGGGCTTGTCACCTACCGGTAGAGTTGGAGCATAAGGCGCATTGGGCGCTAAGAAGGCTAAATCTGAGTTACAATGAAGCGGGGAGGAAGAGACTGCTGGAATTGAACGAGTTGGACGAGCTACGGATGACGGCATATGAGAACACACGGATATATAAGGAGCGCACAAAGCTGATCCATGACCGCCACATCCAGTTGCGCACGTTCAAAAAGGGAGAAAGTGTTTTTTTGTTCAATTCACGACTCAAATTGCATCCCGGGAAGCTAAAATCCTGGTGGAGTGGACCGTTCGTGGTAGAGGAGGTCAAACCACACGGCGCAATCTTAGTGTGTGATGGTGATACCACGTTCTTGATAAATGGACAAAGGTTAAAGCTCTATTTTGGTGAGAACTACAAGAAGAAGGTGAATGAGGTCAAACTCATTTCCGTTCCGAATGCATGAGGTGCCGAAAGCCGTCTAGCCTAAGACGTTAAATAAGGGCGCTTGTTGGGAGGCAACCCAACCATCGGTAGCTTAGTTTAGTTTATGTACAATCGTAGGTTGATTTGTTTTGGTTCAATTTTTAGTGTAAAAAAGATACCATGATTGGTTTGTTCTTTGTGCAGGCTGAGGCAGAGTCGATACCATCGACACACTGGTCGATGGTATTGACCATGGAACAAGTTGACGACTGCAGATTTCACACTGCGTCGATACCATCGACGGACCTACAGCCAGCTCGCAAAATTAAGGTCAATGGTATCGACATGCCAGTCGATACCATCGAGATCTCTGAAGATTTACAGAAGAAATTGACTCAGTGAAGTCGATACCATCGATGGGCATGTCGATGGTATCGACACCTTCAAGTGAAAAAGGCAGCGGCCGGTCTCGCGAGGATTTACCCTAATCAGAAAAGTGATACCATCGACTCGCATCGATGGTATCGACCATCCACGTCACCGATCCGCGCAAGTGAATCAACGGCGATCACAACTTCCACGTCATTGATCCGGGTGAAGCGTCGATACTATCGACCCGCGTCGATGGTATCGACACGTCAGCGATCCGGGTTTCAAGATCCAGCCATCGACAACCGTTGATACTCGCGATGGGGGCGGATAACATCGACTAGTGTCGATACCATCGACTCGCGTCGATGGTATCGATGGGCCAACAGTGGCGTCGGCCAAGTCTATTTAAGGAGATTCATTATGTCAGTTGACGTCACACCTTCAGAGCGATCTCCTCCCTTTGCGCCGAGCACTCTCCCGAGCCGTCCAAGCCCGAAGAAAAGCATCACCGAGCGAAGATCTTCACCGAGCGGAGATTCGACTCTCCAATCTGTGCTGAGCTCTCTTTCCAATCCCTTTCTCATCGCAAATATGGTTCACGTCGCTGGAGCATCTTCCTCTCGCGCGAATCCGATGGAGATCCCGGAATTCGTGCAACCACCGCCATCGTCAGTCGCACGTCCCCAACTCGTCCATCCTTCCTCGGAGGTCTGAAAGATCTATGAGGAGATCATGCAGAGGAAGATAGAGCCCACCCGGTATGTGGACCGGGAGATGATCCGAGATCTCGGGTTCGAGGCCAACTTGGCCTACGTTCTGTAGGGGCAAGCCTGACACACAAGTAGAAGGCCTGACGAGTTGCAATACCATGCTGATGGTCAGCCGTTCTTCAACGACTGGCTGATGTCCAAAGAGTTGGTAGCGGAGTTCATGGCGTCGTTGGACGTCTATGTTGTGCCCAACGACATAGTAGCTACCGATCATGAGTGGATCAAGGGCCGGGTGTCTTTCCGGCTGTACAACCACGACTACACCCTCACGCTCAAGCAGTTCAACATGATTTTCAACTGGAACCAATCGCAGTACGACCACTGGCGGCCGGACAACCGTACCAACTACGACGCCATTTTCTCCGAGTTGGTGACGGTGCCACAAGGGAAGTCGGTGAGCTACCACAATGCCGCGGTAGCTGATTTTGAGCACCCGCTCGTCTGAATCTTGCATTGGATGCTTAGTTCCACAGTTTTTGCTCGGGGTGATCTGGCCCTCAGCAAATTTCAGGGGTCAGACCTTTTCTTTCTGTATAAACTCCTGAAGAAACAAGAATGCAATTGGGGTGCCTTCTTTATGCAATGAGTATTGGACGTGAAGAGGAGTACGAGGAAAGTGCTGATTCACTTCGGCGGGCTCATCACCAAGCTGGCTTCATACCTCGGATTGAATTTCCAGACCCTCATTCCTCTTTCTACAAGAAGCAAGGTGAACTTGCAGCATTTACACCGGTCCAATCTGTTGCTTCTTTGAGATGGCGTGGCGTTTGCGCATTGCCATGTCAATCAAGCATATCAAGAATGTTCTCTTCCCGATCCCGCTTTCAACATCGATGGTGCGCAACATTTCCGGTGGCCAATCATAGCCATCGCAGACTCCGATGAAGAAGGCGGCGACGACGGAAATGGCGACGAGGCTGAGGAGGAAGAGGAGGCATTTACACCTCTTCGAGCATGAGTAGCACCACGGAAGCGTCCTAGGATGTATCCGGGTGCATCTTCATCATCCCAGCATACGCCTCCACCACCACCGCCCTCGCAGCCAAGCGAGGATGTCTATTCCATGCAGGGCATGTACACTATGTTGCATGATATACATCAGTCGCAGCAGCAGCAAATGGGGATGTATATCGGTATTCAAGACACTACGAACCGGATACTGGACAACCAAAGGGCGATGTTCGAGAATGAGCGCCTCCTCCTTGACAACCAACAATAGATAAATGATCGGTTGTATCGGATGGAGATGCAGCAGGAGCCCTTCTACGACCACTATTGGAGCCAAAATTATTTTGGCGATTATCCACAACCTCCACCCAGGGCCCAGTTTGATCCAAGCTTCTAGGGGGAGTATCCTTCTTGGGACCCGACGGCTCCACAATACCCGCCTCCACCACCACAGGAGTGATCTGGTATCACTGTTCCAATCTTTAAGTTTGTTTTTGACTATGAGGCCATAGTCGAATTCAAGCTTAGGGGGGTAGTTTGAACAACTTTATCTTTTATTGTTTTTAGTTTTTAACTTTATTGTTTTTGTTCTTGTTATTTGTTTCTTGCATTTTTAGTTTTTGTAGGATCCACATGCTATCTAGTGTAATCGTGGATGTCATAAAGTTTGTGTCATCTCTTTAATCATGCATGGGAAAATCAAGGGAAATTTAAACTTTTTGTGTGTTTGGAAAGCTTGTCTTGTTTAACTTTGGGCACAGATCCTACGAAAATGATTGGTTTTGTCAACTTTAAAACAAAATTTCACAACTGTACTCCTAATGATTCATGAAAGTGGACGGAAATGGTTGTTTGAGCCTAAAATGATCAAATGGTAATGAGACTCTAATTGGATGTAAGAGAGAGAAACCTCTTAACTACTACATAGGTCAGTAAGGAGGGACACATAATATTTATCTAAGGTTCAGTCACCTAGTCTTGTGATCTTTCCACCTTTTTGCTTTTCACAATCCACCACAAGAAAATGGAAGTACTTTACAGTTTTAACTTCTTTGACAGTATTGCATATAGATAGGTCTTGCATTGAATTTATTTCCATATGTTGTGCATAAAAAAAATAGAATAGTGATACATGCACATTATCCTTAGGTGCATGCCATGTAGTTGCATTCATAATTTTCATGCATAAAGTATATCATGTATCTCAATCTTTCTCTAACGGTGAATTGCATTGTTCCATACCTTCTAAATAGTGCAAATTTCTGAGTATGAAGAAAAATAATCCCAATAAAATATTCATTATCAATTATGGATATAAGGGTTGAAAAAAAAAGAGAGAAAAAGAAAAAAAATCTGGAAAATCTGGAAAATGAAAAAAAGGAAAAGAGTGATGTAGAAGCAACAAGAATAAGAAGGAGAAAGGAACATAATATCACCTGCAATTCCAAGATAAATGAGTATATGATGTATCTTAATTAGATGTCCATCTTGTTTTGAGGTGGATGGTTAGTACATGCATCATTCCACCCAATTTTAGGCATTAGGTCATTCTTCATGTGCATTTGCATCATTTAGGACATTTTTGTTTTATACATGTTGAAACTGTATATTACTTCCACTTCCTTCCATGAACCACCCATCTTCATCCACCCGTTGCTCGGATTGGTAGGCCACTGTGAATTTCTCCTCACTAAAGTATATCAGGAGAACTGCTTCCATGTAGATGGTAGTTAGGGCGAGCAACGTAGTATAGGGGATCACAAGATGCACCAAGTCTGAACCGGCGAGTTTTATTATGTTAACTGCCTTATGTGATAGTGTTCATCAGTTTTGAGGTCAATTTCTTTTATTGATGATTACTGTCGCCTTCAGGGTAATTACCGTTCCGTGGTTAGAGAGGGCCGGTATGTGAATGTCCGGTGGGAGTCATATGGGATGTTGGTTGTGGTGTTTTGTTCTTTAGTTGACATTAGCAATTCTATTCTAAGGATTAGTTGCTCGAGGGCGAGCAATGTTCAAGCTTAGGGGAGTTTGATGCGATGATTTTGAGTCGCATTTGTAGACCTGTTTCATATGTGTTTTATGCTTTAATTAGTCATTTCTATGGTTAATATCGCATAATTCATCCACTTTGGTCTTTGCTGCTATTTTATGTCAAATCCCCTTTAATTTATCGTTTTGAGCATTAATTGTCAAAATATTATTATTTGTGTGAATTTATTTGGTTTCATGTTTGAATTTCAGGAAAAATGAGTATCTTCTTCCGTCGATACCATCGACGGAAGTCGATACCATCGACATGGTCACAGGTTGCCAGTCGAAAGAAGCAGGAAAAAGTTGATACTATCGACTATGATGTCGATGGTATCGAGATACCATCATGTTGCTGGCGAGAAATCAGTCGATAGTATCGACACCAAGTCGATACCATCGACACTCCGAGGCTACAGTGTCGGTAGCTGGAAAAAACCGACGCCTAAAGGAAGTCGATGCCATCGATCCGCGTCGATGGTATCGAGATACTATTGGGCGCGACAAAGAAAAGGGTTTGCAGTCGGACGCCACTACAGCGGGTCGATACCATCGACTCGCGTCGATGGTATCGACACTGTAGAATATGAGTTGGCTTCCTAATAATCTCAATCAGACGACTACGGTTAATTAGTGACCTAATGACTGAGATATAGCTAATGATGACGCCCCCAGCGAGAGGATCATCTCATTAGCATTGCACGAGTACCGAGGAGTGGTAGAAAGGAGAACGGAGGCTAGAAGCTCATACCAGTTGATTCGGACGCCGCAGAAGATGGATTTCACCACCGAAAGGCGGGAGAGCACGTGTTCTACGCAAAGGATCAACCGGTTCTTCTCTGTTCAGGGGTTTTCTCTTTCATTCCACGTTTTTCACATGTTTTCCCCTATTTCTACCATGTACTTGTGTGAGATGAACATGCGGGGCTAATCCCCTTCGTCTTTAGGACCGAGAGTAGCCCAGGAATTCATTGTATGACAATTTTATAATAGTAATTCATATTTTATCTCTTAAATCCGTGGTATAGTTTCGTTTTCTCCATGTATTGTTATGCTTGATCACCATAATAATAACCTAATGCCCTTAATCACTTTGAAAGAAGGATTAACGGCTGAAAAGAGACGGAATTCACATTAATCGATAAATCCCTTGACCAAGGTGGTGTAAAATTAATGGTGGATACTGAGAGATCGTTCATAATGCACCTAATTTAGGGTATATGTTACTACGACGGTGGAACCGACCTAGACTTAGGTAGTGAATTGTACCACGACAGTGGGCAATTCTGATTTTAGGCCACTACCCGGATAGAGAGATAAAAATTGAGAAATTATATAAAATTTAATACAATGGAAACCTGCGGAGAAACTGCAACCCTAAAGATACCCTTTTGAATTGATTAAACCAACATTTAATCGATTGCTTGTTTTGGTTTGTTTTTATTTTTCTTTTATTTTTTACAACAACTCTCAACTTGTTAATTGGCTTAGCTGATCGCGAGTAGTTAGTAGGAGTCCCCGACGATTGCATGTATCCCTGAGTTCGACTCGGGCCTCATAAAGGCTTGTACTACTCGACGCGTTCACTTGCGTTTATACGCACAATAAAATTGCATTATATGTCCGCTTGCTAGCGAGTTAGTTGCAATTCTAACAAAGGCTTTAAAAATAAGATAGTTCTTTTTAATTTATTTGTCTGTGTACTCAACACACAATAGAGAACAAGATAAAGCATACATACATACATACATATATAAACCCCATCTCCCTCAAGATAGCGCTCTGGCGACGAGCCGGGCGACTGTTCTGAACACGGAGACCATGGAGGGAGAGACCCTCTCTCTCATCGTCTACCACTCCACCACCACCAAACCTACCGCAACCCAAACCCCACCCCTGAATACCACCATGGCACAAGGTAGTGCTGAAACCGCTAGAGGGAAGATCGTGTTGACTAGCAGAGACAACCCTAACCCTAGCCGGCCGGATACAGGAAGACAGATAAAGTAAAAGAGATGCGAGTGGTCGTAGGTCCTTAAGCAACCACCACCGCCGCACGGAGGCAAGGAGGAGTACCCAGAGCCAAGGCGAGAAGGAGGCAGGGTGTAGGTCGAACTGGAAGTCAAAGAATTCGAACGCATGTGCAACGTCTGGGAGTTCACGGTGATGACGTATGTGGTGGGTAAGTGGACATTATACCCCCACTTTAAGGCCTAGATTGCGAGAACATGGAGAACAAAGGGTATCTTTGATCTACTCACAAGGGACAATGGAGTCTTCCTCATGAGATTCACTAATTCAACTGACAAGAAGGCAGTCTTGGACCTCGACCCAAGATGGTTCGATCCCCAATTGGTGGTTGCGAAGGATTACAATCATGGTGATGAACTGAAGAAGGAGGTACTCCACCATCCCTACCTGGGTCTCATTGAAGTCCTTTGGATGATCATGGACAAAACGTGCAGCATGAACGATTGCGGTAGGCGCTGGGAGGGTACTTCACATTGACGAGAAATTGCTGGAGGCAGATGAAGCTAGAGTCCTTGTAGAGATAAACACCAAGATGGAGGTGTCGCAGATCATCTGGATGAACGTGAAGGAATGGGAACCCATCCATGTTCCAACTGTTTTCGACCATATCCCAGCCAAATTGTCACGCTGTCAAGCGTTTGGTCATAAAGATGGCGAGTGTGCAGAGAACAAGAAAATGTCTGAGGCAGCTATATCTACAGAAGATCTGAAGACAAAGCAGGTTTGGAAGCCGAGGGCTGTGTTGTCGAGCACCAATGAGGATAAGGGCTCTAGTGACAAGGTGCCCAGGGACATGCAGAATGATGAGCAACCGGTTACTGAAGAAGTGAGTGTGGCCAAGGAAGATGAGCCAAATAGAGAGAAGGAATTGCAAAATGGAGATGAGGAGTTTATTCCATCGTCACGGAAGAATGGTCGTCATAAGGGGTAGGGTCGATCCTCGACACTACAAATAGTTTTGAGGCACTTACAGACTCAGATAAAGAAGAGGCGGAGGTTGTGAAGGAAAAATGGGGTGAAAAAGAAGGACAACAAGATGGAGCGGAGTAGGCGAACCAGGTCCACAAAAAACCCTTGATATATCCATACGTCTTTGGAATATTAAGGGTGGATGTGACATGAATAAGAAGAAGGAAATCTGCGAGTGGATTGTTGCCAGTGGTCATTCACTAGTTGCTTTGGTAGAAATAAAAATAAAGGTACAAAACAACAATAGTATTAAATACCTCTTCCCACTGGGATGAAACCATGTGTCTAACGTGGAGTGTGGCGAGGTTGCTAGAGTTTTTGTGGCGTGGAAGCCTAATGCTTGGCAGGTGTCAGTGATATAGATGTCAAATCAGCATGTCACAATTGATTACAAGAATAATGGAGGATTACAAGTATGGTTGACAACTGTATATGGTCATAATGATGGTAAATCCAAAATGGACTTATGGAGGGACCTGGTTTCCATATCCAAGAAGGTGGCACTACTGTGGTTGGTAATAGGTGATTTCAATATGGTTCCTCTACAGGCTGAAAAAAGGGGGAAAAGGCTTGCTTTGACTACAGAGGTGGATGCATTCAATAATTCTATTGATAAAGCGGGTCTTTATGAACTACCCATGGTGGGAGGTGACTTGTTCACATGGAATAATGAAAGTGGACCGGAACACATGATAGCAAGCAAATTTAATAGAGCTCTGGTAAATGATGAGTGATTGAAATTTTTTCCTAATGTTCAAGTGAAGGCAGGAGGTTCTGAACTAAGTGACCATGCACCAATCTCAGTTCAAATAACATAAAGGAAGCAGAAAAGGATGCCTTTCGGATTTCTAAATTACTGGGCTGATTGGAAAGGATTTGATGAAGTCATAAAGAATAGCTGGGGCACTCAGATGATAGGTAGTCCAATGTATGTCTTTTCTAAAAAGTTGGCGAACACCAAGATTGCTCTTAAGAAGTGGGCTAAGGAAGAGGTGAACATCCCAGATCTGATTAAGGAGAAAAAAAGTGAATGCAAAGAAGTCAGAGAAAGTTTACTAGCTGATCCACTAAATCCTATTCTGATTGAGAAAAATAGGGACATGAAAAAGCTACTTGAAGATTTAAAAAAGGTAGAGGAAAAATTCTACTGGCAAAGAAGCAAGGAGAAATGGATGGAAGATGGGGACTGAAACACCAAACTTTACCATACTATAGTGAGAAGAGAGGCAGGTAATATTATTTCTGAGTTGATCAATGCTGAAGGGAGGGTGGTCAATAAACAAGAGGACCTAGAAGAGTAGACCATAAATTTCTATATGTCACTATACAATAAGAGGTTTACTAGTGACATAGAAGAAGATGAAGAAGTGAAATGGAAGTTCAGACTTTCAAGCACACACAATAGTATTCTCACGAGAAGAACCAATGAGCAAGAGGTCAAGGAAGCGGTATGGAGCATAGGCAACAACAAATCATCTGGGTCAGATGGTTTTAATGCTTTCTTTTACAAGTCGACTTGGGATATTATCAAAGATGATTTGGTAGCTTATGTGAGCTGGTTCCTAAAAGGGGGAAATATGGTGAGACAAGTCAATCATTCTTTCCTTATCCTTATTCTGAAAAAGAAGGTCACCTCCTCTCTTACTGATTTTAGACCCATATCATGCTGCTCGGTACAATATAAAATTATTGCAAAAATATTGGCTGCTAGGTTGAAGATGGTTCTTCCCTATCTTATTTTTGCAAACCAAGGGGCCTTTGTGACAAGTAGAAGCATCAGTGACTGTGCTCTTTTGGCAGGGGAATTTCTATTGGATTATAATGTCATGAGAGGTAGCAGGAAAGCATGCTTAAAATTGGATGTTTCCAAAGCCTATGACAGTGTCAGATGGGAGAAAATATGGTAGATTATGCAGCAGATGGGGTTTAATGAACAGTGGATTGGTTTGATGAAACAATGTGTTGGAACCACAAGTTTCTCAGTTCTTATTAATGTCACATCTGCATGTCTTTTTAGAGGGGGCAATGGGTTGCGCCAAGGTGACCCCTATCACCTCTTTATTTTGTGATTATCATGGAGTATTTTACAAGGAAGATAAAACAAGATGAGGAAAAGATGGAAATCAAACCTTACACAGTGCATGGGATGAAGGTAATGACACATTTGATTTTTACAGATGATGTTCTAGTGTTTTTATAAGCCAAACAACATTCCCTAGAAAATCTTAAAAATCTGCTTGGTGTGTTCGAAGAACAAATGGGGCTATGTGTAAATGCAAACAAAACACATATCTTCTGGTCTAAGAACTGCTACCGGATGGAAGACAGGCTAGTACAGGCTATGGGTGTGGAGAGAGGCAATTTCCCAACAAAATATCTGGGCTTTTCCTTAGGTGGAGGTAATCTGCATGTCAAAGATTTTGCTTATTGCATTGATAAAGTGGAGGAAATGATTAACAGATGGCCAACACAAAAGACATCCATGGTGGGAAGAAAGATTCTGATAAAGGCTGCCATAGAAGGACTTCTTATTTTCTGGGTGCAACAAGGTGAGATTCTGGGTTCTGTCTTGGATAGAATAGAAATGAAGATGGAAAATTTCTTATGGGGAAGAGAACATCATCCAATGAAATATGCTAGATTAGCGTTCCCAAGCGACGAGGGTGGGCTGAATCTGAAAACTCCTAGAGACATTACAAAATGGGCAATCATCATATTCCAAGAAGGAACTTCTACATGGGGAAAGTGGATGAGAGAAAGATATCCAAGAGGGCCAGATTTTTTAAAGGCAAGGGAAGGATATTCACACACCATTAATGTCATGATGGAGATGTGGCAACAAGTCAAACACCTGTTTGTTGCAAGCGACACTGGTGGGTGGTAGCTTAGAGACCAGAAGTTATGAATTTGGGAGGTGACTCGCCCAAGGGGTACAAAGGACCTGCTCGGAGAACATATTTGGACCGGTAGGTACGTGCCGAAGTGAAGCATGTGTGTATATAAAATTATGCACAATGTTCTTACTACTCTGGACAGGATAAAGAGTTGGAACTATGAAGTTTCTACTCTATGCTTGCTATGCCGGGAGGGAGAGGAATCCCATAGCCATCTTGTGGGTGAATGCAAATTTAGAAGAGAGATATGGGAGTCCTTATGCAAGGAATTCATATTACAAATTCAACTTTCTGAGGACCCGAGAAGAATGTTGTCCAGGTGCGGTAATAATGAGAGGAAGAAACTTCTATTTGCTGGTCAATTCTATCATATATGGGAAGAGAGGAACACCAGACGATATCAAGGGGCTGCTACACATGCCACTAGTATATCTGTAAATATATGTAAATGTGTTAGACGTAAATTACATATTAGATAAGTTGTGTGAGTTGTAACGTTATGTTGTATGTATGGCATTGGGCCTACATGTACTCTTGACCTCCTATATTTTAGGAGGTAGTTAGAATATAATTACATGATTCCGATACATACATACATACATACACACACACACACACATATATATATATATATATATATATATATATATATATATATATATATATATATATTTGTTTGTGTGTGTGTCTTGTGGAAGGTAGCCCCAATCACTTGTGCAAATTACATAAGATGTAATGAAAAGGAGAGATCAACACCTAGGTTGATCTCAAAAGGCTCTTAGAGTCTTCTTATAACCATGATACATCTTATATGTGATATTCATGAAATGGAAGTAGGGAACCATGTTAGATACTGAGTATGAAATTGTGTTTCTAGATTATATGAGGTTCCATCCACATCCTTGTGTGACCAAATTTAATAATATGATGTTTTCTAAGGATTGAATCTCAAGATACATGAAAATGTAGACATAGTAGAATATTATTCAAACCTTCATGCCTTTCTTGATGCTTCGAAAAGATTTAAGAAGGCTAGTCTTTCCAATAAATTCGTAAAGAAAAGAAGAGGCATTGAGTTTTGTTGTTTAGACCTAGTCCTCATACTCATCCAAGGATAGGTAGACCACCTCCTTACTTGATTAAGATGGTACTCTTTATGGTAAATGTGCCGTCATGGCCACAACATTTTTGGGGAAAAATAATGGACCATTGATGGTAGTGGCAGAGGTTATAAACCCCAAAGGGAAGCTAGTTTATTTCTTTGACAATGATGATTCTGAAGAGAGCAGCAAATGTGAAACTGATTTAGCACCTCATGGTGCACTAAGAATGTGTGCTATCACCAAAGACAATGTTTGTGTCCCAATACACCTAATATGCTACACATGTATATATACATCCTGGGAACTATTCTAGAGATTGTCATCAAAGTGTACCACATAGTGTATAAGACAAATGCATAGCAAGTAATTTTACCTTAATAATAATAGCAACATAGTAATAGTAGGGTATATCTTCATAGGTAGAGACAAGTTTTCAAGGAGCCACATCACAAGTCATTGCAAGAAGTGGTACATGGAAAACAACAGTGACATGTTGGGTATACTCTATGAGTCAACCAAAAGGGGTCATGTTGACAAGTAATGACATGTCGATTTCAATTAGTTTCAAACTACACTCCCAATATTAATGTTTTAAATAACTTGATGTTACACATTTTTTGTGACACATACAATGATAGATAGGATTTGTTTATTTGCTATATCTTTGTCTTATTATTTTTGTAGACATTTCTATAGTAGAACTTATTTTATACAAATCCATGCCCTAGGTTTGTGTTCTTTTTATTGAAATAATAGTATTAAAGTGATAAATTTTCTCTTGAAATACCTGTATTTGTTAATATCCCAGACTGAATCACATTGGACCAGTAAAAGGTTATATTTGATTGTCTTAATAACAAAATGGAATTCAATAATAGTACTAATTCTTCAATTTTATAGGGTAAATGAAGATTTTTCCTAACTGTAAATACATATGATGAGAATTGAGAAGTATTTAAGAAGGGATGTCAAGGGTTACAAGCCATGTGATTGAGAGTAGGGCAGAGAACCCTAGCCTATCAAAGGTACATGTGGTTTGGGAGTTCACTAATGTATTTTGTGAAGATACCATGTTTCTCACCATTGAAGGTGGTTGACTTTGAGATTAACCATGCATCTGGTATTCTACGAATATTTCTACCACCCTATCACATGGTACTAGATGTACTTAAAGAGTTAAAATATCAAGTATAAGAGTTTTTGGATAAGGGTTTTACATGGCCCACTACCTTTCCTTAGGGAGAACGTGTCTTGTTTGTCAAAAAGAAAAACAAAATGATGCATCATTCATTGATTATAGGCAATCCAACAAAGTCAAAAAAATAATATTTACCTTTTCCTAATATTCTTGATTTTTTATAGGTTAACAGGAAATACTATTTTTGTCAAAGTTGACCTACGGTTAGGATATCAACAATTGAGGATCAAGTTAAAGGATGTTCAAACATAACTTTCCACATTATCTATGAACACTATCCATTTCTAATTATGTTGCTTGGACAGAGAATTTCCCCCAACAACTTTTATGGATATGATGAAGATAGTGTTCCATCATCATCTAAAGTAGTCTGATGTAGCATTTATAGACGTCATCTTGATATACTGTACATAATCAAAGAACATGAGTGTCATCTCTTACTAGCAATACATATATTATGACAACACTATTTATACATTAATATTAGTAAGTGTGAGTTTTTTTATTAAAAGATCCTTTTTTGGACCATATTATTTATTGTATAGGTTTTATTGTAAATTCCAAGATATGTGCATCAATACTTCAGTAGGAACAATTAAATATGCATAGTTGCATGCTACTACAATTGTTTCATTCAATACTGTAGTATTATTGCAATGACTCTAACTAGGCTTATCAGAAAAGAGACATCATTTATTTGGACTAAGTAGTGTTAGAAAGTTTTTTCAAACTTTCAAAGAAATATAGACCATCGCACCAGTGTTTTCACTTCCCTAAGGATGTGAATAGAGAAATGATCTTTTTTGATGCAGTAAGGAAATATCTAGGTTGTATGCTAAGTAAAATGGAGAAGTAATTATTTATACTTCTGCACAACTAATGAATAATGGGGAGTATAAATAGCCTCAAAATATAAAATAAGATGGAGCGGTCCTATCAACATCAATATACAAACCTACACTAAGTTTGTAGATTATCAAAAAAGAGGGTGTGGATCTTGACATATAAATGATAAAGCTAGAGATGAGGATAATATAGAAGAATTCCACTATTGTAAGAAAATATTCTATGTTTTAAAGGAAGGTCATATATACATAATCAAAAAGGTCTAAATAAGATGATCTTAGATGGCACACATATATCCATGTATGCTATGCAACCAAGAATTAAAAAGATGTATACAAATTTAAAAGAGATTGACTAGCATCCTATGTATGAAAAAGTATGTAAGTTTTTTTTGTATAGATGTGAGATATGTTAGCATGTGAAGGATGAACACCAAATGACAACAAACATAGAACAACCCTTGTCCATTAATGAACTAAATTGGGATCACATGACCATTAGCTTTGTAGTCAGTATTCCTCACACATCTTGATGATATGTTTCCATATGGTTTGTTGTGGATAGACTGAGTAACTAAGCTCACTTCTTGCCTACCAAGACAACTTATTAAAAAGGTCATCTAGATAAAATATAGATTGATGATATAGTGAGGATACATGGAAGTCCAAAGTTCCTCATATTACATCACAATCCCCATCATGGATAAGGTTCATGTTTCTATGATAAAAAGATAAAGTTTAGCATAGATATAAATTTTTAGACAAATGCTAGCCTGAAAGGACAATCTAAGCCCTAGAAGATACACTTAAAATGTGTGTGTTACAAATTCTATGAGATGGGGTGTTTTCTAGGTTTATTCAAATTCATATTCATCAACATCCACAAATTAATATTGGGTATGGTACCTTATGAGCCACTTTATGGTAACAAGTTTAGATATCCCATTTATTTTTATGAGATAATAACCACTTACCGACTAGATATAATATAGAATACCATATAAAATATCAAATAGGAGAAAAAAACCAAATGTTGCACATTATAGATAGATGAGTTATACAAATTACATGAATATACCTCTAGATTTTAGTGTGGGAGATCATGTGTTCCTAAAATTATCACCTTAGAAATGATTGCTTGTATTTAGGAAGTAGGGTGACTCTCATATATGTGGGACCTTAACCTATAGTGCAAAAGTTGTAAACGTGGCATCCTGGTTGGAGTTACCTCCAGAGATATAGAATCCACATTAGGGGTGTAAACGGTGCGGGTACGGTGCGGGTCTGGCCATACCCATATCCATACCCATCTAATTTAGCGGGTCTGGTTCCGATTCTAGACCCGCATAATACAAAACTTGGACCCGCACCATACCCGTACCCGTAATAATAGCAGATCTACGGTGCAGGTATGCGGGTAAGCGGTTCTATAAAACATCATATTGTTTATGTAAGAGAAATGACTATGTTATGTATATTTAACACAACAAGATATTGTTATCATATAGTATATTAACATGTCATAGTTATATTAGACAATGTTATATTCTATACAATAACATTAATTGAGTAATTGTTTACATATTTGTAGTCATGATCATAACGTTTAATTTATGTAGAAAGTAATGTAAATTAGTAGACATTTTGATTTTAAGTTTACATATGATGTGAATTATTGTAACTAGAATAGTTAATTCTTAATTATATGACTAGTCTCAACCTTAGAGTAGGATATAATCTCAATAATTATATTAGTTAGACTAGTAAAGTATGATATATAACATATTATTTTAATAGTTATTTATATATAGCGGGTACACGGGTCTAGCGGGTTTGGGTCCAATCATACCCATTATTGGACCCGCTTATATGCGGTTCTAAGGGTATATGGGTCCAAGGGTATGCGGGTATACAAAATTAGACCCCTGACGGGTCTTTTAAGGGTCTAGATTTGCGGGTCTGATGGTCTACCTGTACCCATTTATAGCCCTAATCCACATGATGATTTTCAAGTGTTTGTGCCAAAGAGGGGTCACCCCGACATAAGCAAAGTATTATAAATAACTGATGTGTGGATAGTGGAGATGCCATTTATGAGGAAGTCTAGTATAAATCAATGATATTGTTATTTTTAGGTTGAGAAGGTGAGATCTATCAAAGGTTAAGGTATTGTAGAAAAATAATGGATTTGAGGATGTTGCATTGGTAATAGAGTATGAAATGCAAAGGGTTCATCTTAGTGTGTTCTATGTTTTGAGTATGAAGACTTTAAAGGGATGAAGGTTTTGTAATCACATAATCTTAGGTTAATACTAATCGTAACTTCAATAATCAAGTACGTCTCTTTCTTACTGAGTATATCTAAAACTCTAAGTGTGTAACAGAACATGTTTGAATATATTTAAGTAACCATAAGAACGTATTTGGTAAAACTAATGACTTCAAGTAATTGAGATTTATGAAACCTAAATGGTTGTTGTATGAACAACAAGAATGATACACCTTTGGATAAATATAATTTATAAATTGAGTTGACAGATTGCAATTCACTAAGTAAATCTAGTGAGATATATGAACTAAAAATTTATGTGATAATGATAATAGAAAGGGCATAAGAAATACCTACTAATCTTATTATTAATAAAACAATCGATAACTTCCAATTTATGTAAGAGAATATATTTTTTAGGAATCCAAACAAAGTTTTATGTTTTTCAAATGGAGTTTGGAAGACATAGAAATGTCTGTGTAAAATATGAACCAATAGTCCACCAAAATGAAAAAAATTAGCGAAGGTCTTGGTGGTCAAAATGATACCAGTGAGCAAAGTGGTCGACCCAAGTTGGTCTACTTGTGAGAATTAGAACCAATGGTCGGACAATTTCCTAAAAAGTCAAACTTACTTGCCATGCCCCCATACCAAACTTTGAACTTTTACTCATAGCTTCAAATGAAGCAAACCCTTCAACCAAAGATTTCGATGCCAATTTGAAGTTCAGACATTTAATAATAAGTATTAATAAAATTTAATGACTAGATGAAGTAAATACAATACATGTTGAATATTTTTTACCATAAAATGTATAGAGACAAGTTATTCACCATCAATACCTTTCCCTCATGAAATTTTACCCTAGATAACAAAATTGTGGTTGAATTCAAGGAATTAGGGGAGATTTCAACTCAAGAACATATCTTATATAGATTGGAGCTTCAACTATGGGTTATTTATTTGATTTTCCATCTTCTAATATCACTGATCTCTTATTGAGATTCCAATTCATTCTTTGCAGAATATGGGTTACAGTCTTATGATTTTCCATCATTTTTCCCCAAATTAACTTCCTTAAGCTACATTAGAGGCCTATGATTGGTTTCATTTCCAAATTTAGGATATTTTCATAAGTTTGTTAAACCCTAAGGAGGGCTAAGCATTTTCACCCCTACTACAAAAGAAGGATGAGTAGGTGATTTCACAATGAATAAAATTCACAAAACCTAGCTCTCTTTTTCCCTAATTCATAAAAAATTGCAATTAGAGATACTAAAATGATTTATATTGGGACTCTTGCATTAATTCTACAATGGAACCTCATTAATTTGAATGTCCCTATTCTTCTGAATTTGAATGATTTCCACAAAATATTTACCTCAGTTTAAGTTACTTGATTATGGTATAATTTGTCCTATATTGATGCAAAATTGTTTGAATTTGGAACATAAATGATAATTGAGATGAGATAAAATTATGAGTATGATTCTTGATGATGTTTTATAGTTAATAAGATCTAGATGAATGTTGAAATTTTTTCCATGAATGTGTATTAATATTTTATTATATTTTCTTTAATTTAGTAAAAAAACTCTATTAATGGTGACCGATACAACTTATATTGTGAATTGTATGTTCTAGTTTTGTTAAGATAACTAAGAGACCTAATGAATATGAAGTGAAAAAAAATATAATGGTATTAGGTGCCACAAACATTGTAAAATTTCCCCAATGTCCATCTTGAAATAAGTACACAAGTCCTATATTATAATTAGTTTATTCAATAGAAAGATCTTCCTAGAGTAGACTGGATCCTAAGGAGAAATCCATAGAGATCTAGAGGAGATACATAGGTGGGATTCAAGAATTAACTCTATTATTAAGATTGAGAAAGAAATAATTAGGGAATAGAGACCTAATATGAGATGTTACTTGTGAATTATGTCATATGGGACAAGTGATATGTGATGAGGTATTACCCACAATTTTACCAAAGTGTGTGAATGAGTAGGTAGTTATAAGCTGCTACCTAGGCCTATGGCAGACTAAGTTTGACTTAGTTGTATTAAGGTGTCTGACGATACGCTAAAGCAATGGATGATGGAGTCATGCACGTATGCAAACCATCATGACTTCCACTTAGATAGGTAAAAGTCAAGAAATTTTAGGGATTTAATTAAAAAGAAAAATCCAATAGTCTATTTCACTAAT